>CAJNDT010005323.1:9519-69519 GCA_905221615.1 Symbiodinium sp. CCMP2592 | reverse complement strand
GACCTCCCTTCACGGTGTAGGGCCATATCAACTGCCTTAGCCTTTTTCCAGTCGATCTGCATGTGTCACATCAGAGACCAAGGGATGAGAGGGCTTTGGGATCAAGATGCTGTCGGATGTTTTAGAGCCTTATTTGGATATTTCAAGTCCGCAAGATGCAGTGAGAAGGGCTTCAGAAAACTTTGAAACACAAAGACCCTCTGCTGCTCCTCCGAGGGGGAGAGGCTATTCATGCGACTGTCATCCAACTAGGGTTTGTTGCGTCATGCGGCCCTGGTGTTTTGGAAGATTTTCGGGTTGCAAGTGGGAGAAAAGGAACCACAAGAACTGTCCTTTTCGGTTGTGACACTTACCCGTGCCACAACATCATCCAGTCTGTGCCCGCAGCCTTAAATCGCCTGTCAGCACAGGAAGTTCAGTGACGTTGAGACCTTGAGGAATTAAGGTAACACGCACCCGGCAAGTCTCGTCGCCCACGCCTCCTAACACAACAGCCGTAATACTTGGAATTAGCGTCATAATAAAAAGGACCTCCGAAGTAGTATTGGTAACTATTTCGGCCCCTATTGTACTTTGGGTGGAGGGACTCATGAGCCCAGGAAACGCAGCAACTGATCGCGAGCTATGCGTGCGCGACCGGCATCGTCCTAATAGGTTCGTTCTACCTTTGGTCGCAACTTGACTTTCAAGCAGAACTGATCAAAGGTTTGGATTTCAGACATGGTTTCACCCTCCTACATCCTATCAGTTTGCAGCAGGCTGGTTTGCTGACCGGGGATGTTTGTGGAAGCCGAGCACTGGAAAACTTAGTTCAAGGGAAGGTATCACCAAAATCCAACGTCTTCACGACCCCTAACTCTGTGGACGACCCGAAACCCGAGCCCGAAGCACGTGACCTGAAGCCTTTATTTGGGTGCAATCCTATACTATAAACCCTGAGCCCATCCTGAATCCTTATAACCGGTTTTTGTGAGCCCCTTTTAATTAGTTCCCGAGCCCTTACACTCTCCCCAGCCCGTAAACCCCGAACTCTGAGCCGTGACTCTGAGACCAGACCTTCCTACGCGAAACCTTGAGGACGACTGTCTCTTCTAGAAGCGCCTTCCAATTCGGCGGGCTTCCTTTCGTGTGGAGACATTACCACATCGTCCTCCTCTCGCTTGAGGCGGTGTCCGAGGGATCTTGGGCATACATGTTATGTTTGCCAGTATCCTTGTTATGTTTATGAGCATTCACAGCAAAGTCGGAGCCCCATGCTGAATGAAGTAGATCTACCGTAGTATCAAGGTTCTACAGGTACCAACGGTGCATCACAACGACAATGGTGACAGTAGTGTTAGTGTCAGCAGCTTTTTCTTCGCGGAACTTGTTCCGAATAACACCCCTTCTGCAGTGCACGCATGAATGCTGACAATTCTTGTGTCCCGGCAGATGGTGCTGTTCTTCACCCTCGTGGCACTGAAATTCAACTGCCTCAGCATGAGAACCATGAACGTGGCTTTTGCCTGTGCGATGCTCCTGGTGTCCTGCCTTGCGCTCCCTGGCATGGTCGACAGCGATTCCATGACGCTTGGCTTCTTTTGACAATTTGAAGCCTCAGTTTCATGGGTTTCGAGATCCTCAGATAGTTGGCTTCGCAAGTATGATTTCGGCAAGAGGTCCGAAGCTTCCACCGCCGTTGACACACTCAGGGTTTGCGTGTCGCAGTTCATGTTTCTCTTCCGCCTCACCTGCATTCCGATCTCTGGCTCGACGGCCCTTGTCTTCTTTGCCTTGGGCCTGAATCATTGGTGCCTGGTCCCTCGGCAAGTTTACGGCATGGGTTGATCACTGCCCAAATGTTTTGTAAGATGTACGATAGCCTTCTTCCTGTTCTTATGCCCGACTGGAAACATGCCAGATCTGGTCGCTGACTATCTACACGGGCGAGGTCAAGTGGTACAAAGGAGGCGCATGGGTTAATCTTGGTGATTTCCCCAAAGTCTTGCAAAAAGTTCTCCCAGTGAATGTTCAAACTTCCATGTTTAACGCCGGCGGCAGTACAGATTTGGAGGATCTGCTAAACTCGAGCTTTACGTCACCTGGGTTCTAAAGCAGAGGCAGGGCGACAGAGCAGCTCATGGCCCTCTTCTCTGGTGTCTGGCCCCTTTGCGGAAGCTATCAGTCTGAACCACTTGAAGGTCGTGCTTATTGAAACGCAGGGCCTGCCGCGTAGAGAACACTTCCACATGCGAAGACAAGAAATTTCCATGCCTAAAGAAGCAGCACTGCCACAAAGATGCGGTGCGTGTGGATGCTTGTATGCACGTCTGTAAGCAAGGAAGCAGGTAATTAAGTATGTATGTGTGCATGTATGGGTGCTTGTACGTGGGTAGTTATGTATGTATGTATGTATGTATGTATTTATGCATGTATGCAGTAGGGATGTATGTATATATGTATGTATGTATGTATGTATGTATGTATGCTGTAAGTCTACAGGTATGTAGGAATGTAGATGTGTATGTATTTGTGTATGTATGTACCTCAGTATGTATGTACGCATGCGTGCATACACGTAGGCATGGGTTTATGTACATATGCAGGAATGTAGGCATGTAGGTATGTCTGTCGGTTATGTTATGTTCTGTTCTGTTATCGTACGTATGTTTATACGGATGTATGTACTTACTCGGGCACATTGCTGCACCAATCACGCAAACCATGGAGACGGTATCCGAAAGAAGCCTGTAAATGAACAGAAGTATACCCATGAACATGAACAGCTTCGATGACTACAAGTGAGACGACCTGGCCAAGCCTTTTCCGAATCAAGATTGACGATGTTGTGCGGGCAGCAGTCTCAGTCGGCTGAGCATTGGAGTCACAACGTCCGCAACACAATCACCGTATCAGCGATGCTAAGCATACTGTTTACACCTGGCTGCCGGAAGGAAGCGCATGACAAAGACATCCCGTTCGATAGACTATGCGATGAGGCATAAGTTGCGCTTCACGGTGTGAGCGGTGCCCAGGTACTTTGACATCGCGGCCGCATTGGCATCCTGTCTGTTTTTAGTGGGTTGCCGGGAACGGGCCCGTGCTAGTTGTTACACCGCAAGCACATAGTTGGGTTCTGTGCATGGGTAGTTGTGCCGCATGTGCTCTGCGATCCGCGGTGAGCATTGTTTGAAAACAGGTCGACAGCATGTCGCCTTGGAACGGTGGTGATGATGCTTGTTTCTTGATCAAAAGGGGTGCTGCACTTCTAGGCTCATCATTCCACAATCGGAACATGCTGGTAGGCCTTCTCAGCCTTAACTTTCAAAGCAGACCAGTTATGGAGGCCTGTGTGCTGCTGCATGCCTGGCTGCAGCACCTTGGAAATACATGAGGTCTGCTCGAATTTCTTGGGCCTTGTCAGGCTGCATGCTTAGACCCTACAGTAGTTTAGAAGCTTCGAAGTAGCAAGCAATCATTGCTCTCGAGCGTCTTTGGCATGTAGAGCCGGTAGAATCTTCGAGTGAATACCCAGAGGCCCCAAAGTAGTTCTTTTTGCGGCTCATGCTTAGAATCCTATAGGGTAGCCCCAAAAAGGAACTACCATGGGGCCTCTGGGTAATGCGCTCAAGTGAACTCTTGTTTTCACTCCCAGAGCGTGCAATAGACCTAGTGCCGTTTCGAGACGAACATGTTCAGACCTGGGAGAGCTGCAACCCTAAGACTTGTAGCCTATGAAACTCGACCACACACAAATACAGACAGACATACATACATACATATATATATAATATGTATATATATATATATATATACACATACGTTACATGTGTATATATATATATATGTATGTATACTCCGTAGCCTCCAACATAAAGCCCTCGCCGTCGTCTTGAGGCAAGCACTGCGTTCGCGCGTCTCCAGGGTCATGGAGACCATGAGTCTGAATCTTTGGTTCAATCCGCTGGTATTTAAGTACTGCTAGGGGTGCTGTTTTCAGAGCTACACGCAGTTTCTGTTGGAATATAACCCTATTGCAAGGGTTGCTCAGAGGGTTGCTGTCAGGTTGCTGCACTTACAGAAGGGGCCGTGGGACCTGGTTTTTGCAAGCTACTTCAAGGGCGACACTGCTAGGACACTGCTAGCGTTACTGTGAGGGTGACCATTCATACGACTACTAAAGCGCTACTTTCACAGCATGTATGGGGTTTGTAGCGGTGTCAGGAATCTGGGGCACGAGATTCTCGGGCTGTGAAGCTTGGCGTGTGGAGTGCAGAGTATAGACATGCTGGATTTTAGCGGGGTCAACCTGTACATTGTGCACAGTAACCTCAGTGTTGTTACGGTAGGTATTGTTCTGCTTTGATGGTGGCCACATTTCGTTAGTGCTACTATCCTAATCCCCACTCCTATTCGGCAAAATCCCAAACCCTGGAATCCAAGAATCCTTCAACCGCCAACCTAAACCCCTACGCCCAGCAATAACCTTCGCACCTGTGAGGAAGACCGAAGCGGTGGCTTCCGAGTCTCTGCTGGCAACGTTTTGCCACCTGCTTGAACTGACGATGGGTATCTTTTTGGATTCTGATCTTGAAATTCACGGGTTGGTGTTTCATGGAGCCCGAATGAAACAAGGGCACGTACCTGCATAGACCTGGGTTTAGCATGTATTTGGGAGTAGACATAACTCTGGCGGAGTCGCAGCAGTCCAGTTGCAAAAGGGAGTTATGTCTAGAGGTGCGTGCCCATTTGAAACTATAAGTAGTCGCCTCCCTGAAGCGATACCTTCCACAACGACCCGACCTGACTTCTTCAATTGAAAGTTGGCATTTGGAATGGCGCTCGCAGTGCCTCTGGGCTCTAAAGCTGTTTGCCACGTTTCAGGCGTTCCGATCCAACAACAATTACTGTGTAAACCACGTTTAGACGGAAGAAGAGCTTCGGAGAGTGAATCTTGGAGAGAACGGTTTTCGGCTCAGGCGATAGTACTCCCAGACTTTCCTCACAGAGCAATAATTCGGCCCTACGCCCGTGGACAGCAGACCTCCGACTCTACACCCATAGCCGCTGTTTCCCCTTGAAGTCTCAGGCGGCCGTCGAGTTACAACCTCAGATCCGACAGCAGAACTCTAAGAAGGCTCCAGTCACCTAATAGTAGTAATAGTAATAATAGTCGTATTAATAGTAATAGCTGTAATACTAGTAAATGGAGGTAATTCTTGGGCTGCTGGCTTACGTAAACTTTGACTAGCAACCTACAACTTAGGCAACTGGAGGCCTAGGGCCGTGTAAGGAAAGCTAGGACACGCAGGTGACGCACACTGCTTTCTGGACTCGGATCTCTGCTTCGAGCGTGACGAGCGTGCCATCGCATCGCCGCTCGTCATCTCTGATGTTCTGCCGGTTCAGCCTGTAGGGCTTACTGTAGGATTAGAGCAGCTTTCGATTTGTTCACACCCTCATGGGCAGACGGAGGGAAGGTTCAGGGTGCAGTATGGGGTCCTGAGTAGTTGGCATAGAGTGTCGTAGTATGTAAACTTTTAGGGTTCCTTCTTGTAAAGAAGGGTACCCGGGAAGTGGTGTTTTTTTTTTGCTGTGGCCCCGCCGGGTCTTTCTAGACCCGAGGTAGTACACCAGACATTTTTTGTTATTGGCTCGCCGAGTTCGGCGGGGCCGCAGCAAAAAAGAAAACATCACCCGGCCCTTGCCCAAAGGGTCGCCCCAGCCCACAGTGAGTGAGTGAGCGTCCGGGCGGGGCCGCAGCAAAAAAAAAACACCACCCCGGTCCGGGCGGGGCCGCAGCAAAAAAAAAAACACCACCCCGGCGGGAGGCATCGACGCCCAGGCCCGCAGTGAGTGAGTGAGCGTCCGGGCGGGGCCGCAGCAAAAAAAAAACACCACCCCGGTCCGGGCGCGGCCGCAGCAAAACAAAAAAAAACACCACCCCGGCTGGAGGCATCGCCGCCCAGGCCCGCAGTGAGTGAGTGAGCGTCCGGGCGCGGCCGCAGCAAAATGAAAACACCACCCCGGTCCAGGCGGGGCCGCAGCAAAAAAAAAACACCACCGCGGCGGGAAGCATCGCCGCCCAGGCGGGCAGTGAGTGAGTGAGCGTCGGGGCGGGGCCGCCGCAAAAAAAAATAAAAACACCACCCGGGCCCGGCGGAAGGGTCGCCCCAGCATCGCGGCCCAGCACCATGAACAAGACTTGCACCAAACAGAAAATTGATTTGAAGCTTTTCAAAACTCATCATAGACGCATTCTGCTTGCAAAAGGGAGTGCGTCATTGTTTTACATTTGTTCAAGAAACTATATTTTATGATACATGTTTTTTCAAAATTATGTCGAACCTTGTTAATTAGAGTATATTGTGTTTAAGTATATGGTGTTGTATTAGGCCATGAGATAGAAGATTATATGATATGTTAGTATATCTTGTTTCATCATACAGAGTTTTACTATATTATGCCATTTTATGTTCTGTGTTATTTTATATAATTTCGCATTAAAGTGTATTGCATGATACTAATTATGTTGTTGCATATTTTTTGCTTTATAATACATTATGTTTTTTAAATCATATTGTGTTCTATTGTATCATGTAATATTAGGTTATAATATAACATTTCCTTTTATATTTCAAAGTTTCATTCAATATTACATTTTTTGTGGTCTCATGTTTTATATGCTATATTATATCTACATTTTTCTGTACTAATTTTTTATATGTCAAGTATGATTGTTCAAATCTATATTAATGTTTGTTATTTTTTGATATTGTATTATGATATATTATGTGTGTGTGCCTGTTTTTTTGTTTTTTTCTATTTTGCCTCGTTATATTTCACTTTACTCTACTATAATATCATACTACATTATATGGTATGATATGATAGTATATTATGTAGAGTTTTTTTATGCGGGGCAAGGTCGCTTCGACTATCATCATGCCAGCAAAGAAAGCAACCACATTGGGCCCTCTCACAACCCGTCATGAAGACGTTGTGTTTGCAATTGGGGGGGCTGCGCCCCCCACAACCCCCCCGCTTTCGTTTTAAGCCGTGCAGGCTTGCCTTCAACAACATCACACCATGAACAAGACTTGCACCAAACACAAAAGTTTTAGAGCTTTGCAACACTCATCTTAAAGGCCTTGAGGAGGTGCGTCCCCGTTTTTCTTGGCTGATCAAAGCCGCTTCGAGTATCATCCTGCCAGCAAAACAGCACCTATATGGAGGACCCTCTCAGAACCCGTCATAAAGACGTTGTGTTTGCAAATGGGGGGTGGCTGCGCCCCCCCCAACCCCCCCGCTTTGTTTTTAAGCGGTGCAGGCTTGTTTTCAGGAACATCGCACCATGAACAAGACGTGCATCAAACACAAAATTGTTTTAGAGCTTTCCAAAACTCATCATAAAGGCACTCTGTTTGCAAAAGGGTTGCGTCATTGTGTTATGTTTGATTATGTTATAGCATGTTCGGGTATATTATAGTATAGTATACTATGTTGTTTTAAACTATAACAAGTCAGTTTAAAATACTGGACAGCAAGAACAGTAACAATCCAATTAACAAGAACAATAACACAACCACAACAACAATGATAATGCTGACACCAACAACAACACCAACAACATTGAATATGATAGTAGCAATGGTAACAGCAACAGCAGCACCCAAGCCACAACAAATCACAAAATAGTTCCAAACCAAAATAAAACTACCACGGGTGGTTTTGTTTTTTTGGCTCCGGCCTCGCCGCAAGCTTGCGGCACCCAATGACCCAGTGGGGCCGTACACAAAAATACACAGTGGGTCGTGTTTTTTTTTTTTTTGCGCTGGCCCCGCCGAAACGTCGCGGCGTCCAACGAGGCTTCTCCTTCCCCTGCCACCCAGCGGGGCCGCAGCAAACAAAAACACACTGGGTGGTGTTTTTTTTTTTGCTTTGGCCCCGCGCCGGCGCCCAACGAGCTTCTTCTTCCCCTGCCACCCAGCCGGGCCACAGCAAAAATAAAAACACCACCCTGGGTGGTGTTTTTTTTTTTGCTCTGGCCCTGCGCCGGCGCCCAACGAGGCTTCTCCTTCCCCTGCCTTTCGGCGGGGCCGGAGCCAAAAAAAAAAAACACCTTGGGTCGGAGCAAACAAAAAACACGTTGCACGCCCGGGGACCACAGCAAAAACAATTCTAGAAACCACTGACACGGGGCCCGAGCAAAAAGGGGCCACAACAAAAAAAAACAACCTGACCTCCTCCGCTGACCTGGTTTGGTCCTCTCGAGATCATCTCCGGAGTTTCAACTTAGCGCTGTACCGTGCGATAAAACCCTCAGCGGTTTAAAAAAAACTATTCGGGCTGATCGATCGTACTATGCATGTAGCCGCACCATGTCTAATTCGTCGATATATGTGTTCTTTCCCCCTCTCAGTCTCTCAGTGTGTCAGGCACATTTCTTCAACTTCCTTTCGACATGTCCTTCCAGACGGGCCTATGCTTTCCTGTGCCCGTGAGCATGTCTACTTGCTGTTTGCCTAGCTCTCTGCTGTCATCGTTCAATTTTGGTGTCCGGGTCGTTGTTCGGTGTACCCCTGTCGTCGTTTTCGCCGTCCCTGCTGTTGCCGCGACCTTGGCAGCAGCCGACAATACCGAAGAAAAGAACACAGGCTCACTGACCAGAGGTCCGAACTGAAAGACTTTGACTGTACAGCTTCCTTGCAAGAGCTCCCTGTCCTTCTTGAGAAGGATGCCAGTCCAGTGTGCATCTGAGGATGCTCCTACGAACTGGGAACAATGCCGGGATTAAGCCACCTGGAGCATGGTTATTTCAGAGTCTTGAATAATTGCACTATGTTGGGGTGCTTTATTACAAGTCTTGCAGAAGATACACCAAAACGCAAGTCCGCGGCCGCTTAGGACCAGAGCCTACAGCCATCAACCAGGACCTTTTCCTGCAAGACCCGGCAAGCCCTTATGCCTCGGTCTTGCAGAATCGGTAGTGGAGCATGTTCTTCGAGTAAACTACGTGGAGCCTGCGTCCATCTGCCGCTAATCAGAGACTCTACGTGATGAGATCCCAGACTCGACCCCCCGAAAGTTTCGGGAAGGTGTGTGCGTGCCAGTGCCGACGAAGGTTCCAACATGACCGGAAATCTAAAAACGACCTGGTGCGACTCAGAGTGTCTTCAACCCTGATGAGGTTTCTGTCCTACATCAAGACGCCTGAAGATGAACTTCGCTTCTTAAAGCTAACACGAAGAGGCGAGGAGAGTTGAGCGCGGGCTCATGTAGTAGAGCTTGTTAATACGTAGGACGTAGGACTCCTTGATAGAAGTAAAGTGTAATCTTCTTCCACTCCCTACATTTAATGGCGGCAGTACGGATCCACGTGATGGGGCAAGTACCAAAAGCAATGGACATGTGTGTCACAATGCCAGAGGCATAGTCACGGTGTAGGACTCCGTCTTGGACATGTACTGAAGTAGCTAGCTGTGTGCTGCTTCGTTGGTGCTCCTGCTGCGCTGATCGCAGCCATTTCCTGAAGCGTCTTCTGTCAGTAGCAGCTTTCGGCTTCGCAACCATGGGGTGCAACTCGTCAACTCAAGTTGATGCATGGGATATGCCACTGAATAACCACGGCGGTGGTGGGCACACGTTTCATGTGAAGCACAAGCCTGCCACACCGCGGGCATCAAAGGTGGAGAAGCGAAACTCTTCGCTGCCCCATGAAGTTGAGGAGTGCGAGTCCGGAAACTATGTTCAAGACTTCGTCCGGGTCTCTATCCCAGCCGATCTCCGGGAGGTCATCAAACCAGGGCCCGTCCTCCCGGAGTTCACGGAGCCAACGGAAGTAGAGAGCTCCTGGGACATGCCGAGCCTGGAGAAGCGTTGGAAGGATCTGCCCGCAGATCTGATGCTCCCACCAGACCGGGAAATGCACAAAGAGCACGTGAAGAGACTAGAGAAAGTCCTCAGAGTAATCAAGAGGTCGCCTAACTTGCTCAGAGAGGAAGTCGACGAGAAGAGGAAGCTGAGTGGGATGTGGCTGGCACCCGTGGAAAGTCACAAGCTGGAAAGTCACAAGCTATGACAAGCGCAGCCGACGCCATGAAGACGTAAGGCAGATGTGCAGGGCCTTGTTAATTATGTGCAAACTCGAAGATCCTTATACAATACACATTTCATTTTGTCCTGTCCACCACCAGCAGCTTGCAGATGCGCACTGTTTAAATCTTGGTAAGCATTGCTAGCTCGGCCTGTGAAATTGATTCTGCAAGCTGCCCTTCAGGCCTGTTGCCGCTCCTTCAAGCCCAGGTAGGGATACAAGGTATTAATCATCGTTTTTAAAGGATGGTGGCATGGGGACAGTACCCTGACATTCGTGTCATCGCATCTGGGCTTCTAGGATACTCATGCCCGAGTTATCTGCAGAGCATGCAAGCAGAGAGCCGTGTATGGTAAAGAGGTGCCTAATCTTGTGTTGTCCTTGCCTTTTATGCACCTGGACCTGGGGGCAAGGCCTTTTTATCGCACATGCGACGAGTGTGCAAGTTTTAAGTATATACAGCGGTCGAGGCAGCAGCGCCATAACGACCCGGCGGAAGCATTCGCCAAAATCTTGCGAATACATCTTTCCACATTTCCTCACTTCAATGATCTCTCTTCTTTTTTTGATTGGAGCAAAGTCGGCCGCTCATGATTAGGCTGTTGGCTCTGGCTCAAGCGTGCGAGTAAGTCAGCAGTCCTCTGATGTGTCTTGTGGCTTGACCGGTTCTTGCAGCAGCCAGTCATGAGCGATGCTTTGCAGGCCTTTGCAGGCGAAATCCCCCAGAGACGTCAGCATAGCCTTGTTGTTCTCATGCAGAGTGGATACAAACCGGCTGCACGCTGGGGCTAGGCGGGGGGGGTGTCTAGTGGAACACCGCTGTTTTGTCTTACTTCCGTTGCTTGGGTTTTGTGGAGTTTCCCGGAGCTGGGCCTGGGTCGGTCGTTCGGGCTTGTCAGGATTATGAGGGTTAGGGCTCCTCTTCAGGGTTTCTGAACGGGTACTTCTAGTTGTGCAATTAGGGTTCAGGTTTGAGTTGAAGCGCGCATCACGACCCATCCTCTTCGAAAGCTCAGCTGTTCTGTGCGTCACAGCTTTGGCAGCTTGCGGGCGCATGAATGCTGCCATCTTGTCTCTAGTGAAGTACGCGCAAGCTTCTTGCCGAAGAGCAGGCTTCCCTCATCTGACCTCTAAACTTACCTTTGGTTAGTGGGGAATGGAGGAATGGGGTACAATTATAACTACTATTACTACCATTCTTCCATTCCCTACTAACCCAAGGTAAGTAAAACTGCAACCCGTGCCTGCTTTTATTCACCATGCCGGTTGTCAGAAGACCGGTCTCCCACATGGAGAACGAGGCCTAGACAGTGTTGATGTAGGAACCTTATTAAGAAACTCTAGGCCTAGAACCCCACTGTAGTAGGGTTCATACAAAGAACCCTAGTAAAGACCCAAGGTTTCTTAATCAGTTCCTGCATTAGTACTTCAAGCACTTCCCCCTGGGACTTGAAGCATTTGCCATTCCTAAGCAGTCCGGAACACCGAGAGCCCTGCAAAGCCTTGAGTCGCAATGCAGGCGAAAATCGTACTTCCACCGCTGTGGCTCAGGCGATTAACCTAGGATTGACGCCCGGCAGCAAATAATGCAAATACTGGTGCACACTGGTCATACAGTTACTTCGAGTTGCAACAATGTAGACTTTAGCAATCATGGCGGACATCTCTTTTACGCAGGTCTCCCTGAACATCCTCGCATATACATGCATGCATCTTCAGTCATTACTTGTACATACGCGTGCAATTCACCTTGTTCCCATTCTACACGCCGGCGCATGAAGCGCGCATGCCAAGCACACGAGTCCGTGGGAAAGCAAGCCGCGCTGGTGTAACAAGTCGATGCAATCTTGGTTCTTAACTTAAGGCTCCATGGTAGTTCCTTTTTGGGGTCACCGGGTTCATATTTAGAATCCTATACCTTAGGGTAAATACAGGAAGTACCTGTGGAACGCACTGGAGTACAACGCACTGCAGTGGCAAGGAGTGTCATGGGATGTGTCTAGAAATCTGGTACGAACACTGAAGCACGGGGCAGGGATTGGGGGCTTCTGGTTGCTATAAGGGTTCTATGAGGGTTGCTAGACGGTTATAATTGCAATCAGGATAATGGACTGCAGGATATAGGGTCCCTAGCCAAGGAAGGACGGCTACAATGACCAGGCCACTGGGGACGAAGGGTCGAGGATGGTGGGCTGTGATTGAAATTGGGTGTCCTCATAGATTCGGTGAGTTGGAGGGGGAAGCGCTTCGTTTGGGCATCGTTGTTTGGATCCGGTCTTTCTCGCAAGATTCGGCAAAGTCAAGGCTACCTCGAGTTGTATGGTATTTCAGTAGGCATGCGCCGATCATCTCATATGTTTTCGTGAGCATCCAAATCGTACTTGTTGGAGCCGGGGCCCTTGAGGCTAGTAGCACTGTTCTTGGAATCCGGCCTGAGGCTCAAGTTTGTGAAGTCCCCACACCTTGAACATCGAATGCCGTCAGCTTGACATCCCTTGTGGCCCCCACATAGAAGTAGGTCTGGCCGTGATACTTAGTAAGGAAGCCCAGGTGAATGTGGAGCTCTTCCACGTCCTGACACAGGATCGCCTAGGTCGTAGTCGACATCTTATCGGCCTACGAGAATACAGCTGCCCAGCTGTAACAAGAGCTGTAAGATCTTAGCCCTTAGATTCTATAGTCTTTTGGGTTGGGGTTTGCTTCGACTTGCCGTCTATGGTTTAAGCGTGCAGGGTCTGTGGACAAGGGCTCCTGGGTTACATTTATCACGTGCGTTGCGAACAAGTCCTTGGGTTTGGGGAGTTACGACTGCTTGGACTTGGACCGACTTGGTTGTTCGGAGTTCAAGCTGTTCGAGTTTGCCCCGTCTTCAGGATTCGAGGAGCAGGGCTGATAGGTTGTTGCAGGGCTGTTCTCTGTAAGGAGCTTTTCTATCTAAGATCTGTTGTTCGACTGTAGCAACTTCTAGTTGGCGCAGGCGGCGGAGCGGGAAGCTTTTTTGCTTTCCCAGGCCTCACCGGGCAAACCGCATTCGCTAAAACGTGGAAGCCGTGCTGAATCTGGTACCGGACAGCTAGACCAAACAGTGCGAAAGAGACGTCCGAGACTCCGAGAGCTGCGGGAACCAGACCTTCAAACGGAGAGCAACCAGACTTCGGCTTTTGCAGCCCCTGAGCCCTTGTTCTTCTTGGTCTTCCTGTGACAACCGTCGTCGTTGTTGCTGATTGCCTTGCTACCAGTATCACTGGGATCCCCGGGCTTATCCTTTACGAAAAGATCGCTCATCGTTGACGTTTTCAGCGGTCTCCGCGGCCTCGAAGCTCAGTGCAGCCTCAGGCCAGGAAGCCAGGTCTGGTGCTGCTGGCTTTGCCGATGATGCACTTCAGATAGGCCCGAAGGGCCGGTTTGCTCTTTAACACTTGGCTCTTGCAGCCTCTCCTACCCTGAAGTGAAGGTCGTAGCGGATTTCCGGTTCAGCGGTTTGGGTTCGAGTGGCCTCTTGAGTTGAGTAGTTGGTGATTCTGACGAAAGCGGTGCACACCGTGGTGTTTCCACGAATTAGACGTCACGGCTCTTGCAGCTGTTGACAGGGTTACAAGGCTTTCTGGGAATATAAGTTTTGGCAATTAGCAAGCTTACGACTAAAGCTTAATGCACGCATGGCTGTGGCATAGTTTCAGGACCAGTCGCCACCTTGAAGAAATGCTGCACTGCCTAGGGAAAACCAACATACCCTCGAGCTGGAAGCAGGTATGAGATCCGGCGAGGATCACAGCGACTCCAGTGCGACCTAACCGCACCATACACAGGGGTGTATGTGGGGGTTTCCGAAAATGTGGGACCCTAATATAGCACCCTAAATAGTAGGATCCTTATGACAAGGACCCACCAAATAAGGTACCCTAATTTTCGCAAACTTCCATGTATCTTGCTCTCGAAAGTGCAAGCTATCAGCATGCCGGACTCGTGTAGACTCTAGAGATCTGGGTATAGGACTGTGACCGGCCTAGCGTATACTGTAGCACAGGAATGTGCAAGCTATAGTTTTCATTTAGTCTCAGTTCCTGTTGATGTCAGCTCGTAGTACCCTAAAGCCGCCAACCCCCAAACCTCATGTGAAGCCCTAAAACCTACTGTTAAATCCCAAACCGAGTATTAATACAGGTGCCTGAATAACTATGCTTCCTTAGGGTTCCTTGAGGTCCTTTTGTATAATTCACGTTGGAGACCCACTTCTACACATAAGGGCCTCCACGCGCCTTTTAAGAACAGAGTCCCCAGAGTGAACCCGAAAGTAGTGAAGAGCCCTAAACCCCGAAAGGGCCCTCTGCGAAAGCGGATTCCGGATGGAATATGTGGACACAGTAGCAGACGGAACAAGGCGTTCAAAAAAAAGAACAAACTGTGCTCGATTGGGAGCCTGACAAAAGCAATGATGTGGCTAGGCCCAGGCCCTACTCGAAAGCTTAAACAACCTAAATCCCGAAACCCTGAACCGTAAATCCATGCATTGCAGTAGTTAATTTGAGTGCTGCGTTCAATTGGCCGCAGTGGGAGCCAAAGTGCTGTCGACGTGCCAGGAACCTCGACCAGGCAAGTCCGAGTGCGAGTGCTGAAACCCTTAACCCCAGCCTTGCAGACGAACTCCCTATATGACCCCTAAAGACCCCTAAGCTGGCCGAGGAATCCAGCTCGCAGACGGACAGCTCTGCGAGCAACGCAAGCTCCGAAGGAGAAGGCTCGTTTTTTCTGTTGAGGGGAGCCTTAGGGTTTACCGTTACCGTACAGGGTGGTTGGGATATTGGGATTCTGGGATGCTTGAGGGTTTATGGCCTAAGATCCTATAGGCTTTAAAAAGGTTTCAGGATTTCCGGCTTTCAAAAGTCTGCATTGGCGCATGTCATTGTGCAGTAGGGGTGATGACGAGAAGACAGGTTTTTTTATTCCTGATGAGCAACATGCTAGCCAGTATCGCCATCGCAAGCATACAGACGCACATAGGAACGTGTTAGTTTGTTCGTCCAGCGGCAGTGGCCCCTTCTTGCTCTAATTACTGGAACCATCTGGAAGCATAAGAACCAACGGCAAGCTGCAAAGATCTGCGCGCCAAGCCGAAAAACACCAAGCACCGAAACCACGGGAAGCACTCATGTATGCGAAGCATACTAGTATCCGAGAGGCTCCAACAAATGTCCGTTACTGTAGTACCTCATGAAGCCACACAAGAGAAGACGAAAGGCAAGGAGGACAAGGATCCCGAGGAGGAGGAAGCCTTCATCTTGTTCGACTGTGAGGAGCTCCTCGGCGCTTTTTTTGGTTGGGCCTTGGTTCCGCTGGGGTGCTTGCATGGGGTTTAAGACAGACCTGGCTTTGGGCATTTCTCATCTACAAAGGAGGTGTTCTGGCGTTGGAGACGACGGCAAGGGGTTCAGTTTGGGATGAAGGATGCAGCAGCACAACACGAGGGCTTGCCGTCGCAAGTGCTGGTACGAAACGTTTTTCACTCTGGGTTCTGGTTCTTCACCCACCTGAGCCACGTAAGCACAACGAGATCGGTAAAGGCTTCGGTGGCAGATCCTCAGACGCGACACCCAAAAACCTCTGCACCTTTCTTCTGGTCTTTCATCCCTGATATGCGTGGGTATTGTGTGCCATGGCCTCGATCTCACATTGAAGTAGGCACTTCCGACGTCTCGATTATTTGGAAGCTGTGTGGCTTGAGTTGGCCAGGTGCTGGGTTGAAGGGGCTGTCGCATATCTCGGCCATGTACTTACCGGTAGCGGCGGAGTTGTGGGATGCCCAAACCGGGAAACCCGTGAATTCGAGCCTTTCCAGCCGACAACTGCGGCCCGTTTACCTGAAGAACGTCACCGCCAAGATCCCTCACCGAGAGAGCCTGCTACTGACTACAGGCTGACACTAGTAGAAGGGCCATTGCAGAATCTGTGCCTTGCACAATAGCAGGGATAGAGACCGGAGTACGTTCTGAATGCTGTTGCTGCTGCTCACCAACAACTGAACAACACGTACGAAAGGAACGCAGCGAGGGGTGTCGCAGTCATGCCGACAGTAGTCATCATGATCATACCGTTGTGAAAGATGACAGTGTTCAGTGGTGACCTGCTACACTGTAATAGGGCGCAGCGGTCAAGCCGAAGATTGCGCTTGCTAAGTCAGCTTGCCGTTCGCTGAGGCTGGAGATTGTGGGTGCCTCCAAGCGGCTGATCCAGAAGACAGGCATTGAACTGGCTCCTTTGCAGCCTTTGCGGGCTTCGGGTAATCATAGGGTTTAGTGGGTGTAATTATCAGACCCTCAGGCAATGTCAAAGGTCCTGCCAAGGAGTGGCGTCTTTAGGTTTTCTTCGGAGAGCTCTATGAAAGCCGCGTGTGCGAAGAAATGCCACAATTTGAGCGACAACATGTTTCCTCGAAGTTTGATCACCTGTTGAGGGCTCCTAAACTCGTAAGTTTTCCAAATTCAGCAGGAGCCTCAACGGCTTAGCGGTAGACGCACTCTTCGTTGCACACCTGGAATGAGTGGCGCAAGAAGTACTCGCTGTTACAGCTGTCGGTTCTACATACGGTATACTTTCAGGTCATATACTGACCTGAAGGAAAGTGTTCTTCGACCGAAGATGTGGGCTGCAAGGCCAATTCCTTCGAGAGGTCCGGGATTTGGTTACGCACACCATTCACCGAGGCGGATGGGGCTACCTTTCGTGAGTTTGTGGCCCAGCAACTTGGTCCGACAGTTTGTAGGCTGGGGGTCAAAGAGTGTAGGACTCAGTTGTGCAAGGGGTGAGCGGGGAGTCATCCGGAGCACTATCACTACCATCGTGTCGGCACCTTGAAGCCAGGGATTGCAGGATTTCGGGGTTCGGCGTCTTTCTCCCCCTTCCTCCCCCCTTCCCAGGCACTGCGCGGTTAACAACAACGGCAGCAACGGCAACAGCAACAACAACAGCAGCAGCAACAGCAACTTCCACCACTGCTGCTGCACGACCACAACCACGACGACTACCACTACTTCTACTGCTACTACAACTACTACTACTACTACTACTACTACTACTACTACTACTACTACTACTACTACTACTACTACTACTACTACTACTACTACTACTACTACTACTACTACTACTACTACTACTACTACTACTACTACTACTACTACTACTACTACTACTACTACTACGCTACTACTGCTACTGCTACTGCTACTACTACACTACTACTACTACTACTACTACTACTACTACTACTACTACGACTACGACTACTACTACGACTACTACTACTACACTACTACTACTACTACTACTACTACTACTACTACTACTACTACTACTACTACTACTACTGGTACTACTACTGCTACTACTGCTACTGCTACTACTACTACTACTACTACTACTACTACTACTACTACTACTACTACTACTGCCACTACTGCTACTACTACTGCTACTACCACCACCACGACGACGACTACTACTGTAACCACCCCGAACTGCACACTCATTCTCTCCCTGTGGGTGTACACCAGCGACTGTCGTGGTCATAGTTGGGTAATGTCAGCATGAACACAGATCACGAGTGGCAATTTGCATTTCACGAACAAAAGCAGCTCGTGAGCAGTAAAGAGATCTGATAGGGGTACCTTATTTTGGGGGTTCGATAGTAAGGACCCTACTAATTATTCATTGTACTTTATCAGGATCCCCTATTTTCGTTGACCTTGAACATCTGCTCTGCGAGGAGAGATGAAGCCGAATTCCTTTTCTTCTTTGTCTCGTATGTCACAAAGGCAACCGAGGAAGAAGCTCGTCAAGAATCAAGATTGGATTTGGGGAGGGGCTGGGAGTGCCTGGAACCGCCTGTTGCAGCATCGTGGTTTCGGATTTCGCACCACCTCAAGTCGACCTGGAACCTTCTTGCACTACTACAAGGTCTGCCGACCCGTAGAGAACCACGAGCATGAGAGAACCACGAGCATGAGTTTGCATGTCGTGAGAGCAGTACAGGGTCTACAGCAAGCCGGTGTCTCAGCATCAGTGACTCCTTGCCATGTTCATTGCCTGGCGAGTCTGAACCTCCAAAGGGGTTTAATCATGCATCCTTCGTGCACTACTTCGATGTGCAGCGAGGACCACTCGCATCACAGCAGAAAGTAAACCAAGGGCACGGCGCAGCACTTTGAGATGCGGCTGCACATGAACATGGGCAAAAAGCGCCGAGGGAAGGCACTCTGCTTTGTCTTCGTTGCGATGTTGAAGGTGACGGGCTCATGTCGAATTGGTACTTTTGGGCGTGGATCTCGATTTTGCTACGCAGCCCTGTATGTTGGAAGCTGGCGAGCTTCGAGGTTGCTTTTGGAAAGGCCTAAACGTGAATCTTGCCGAGTCATCACCGCGGCTGCGGATCTGCGCCGCAAATATATGCCCTCAAAACTGTGAACGCGAGGCCCTTCACATGAGCTTACACCCTTCTGCAAGCATTTCCAGAATTGCACGTCATCTTGCAGCAGAGAAGGTAAAGATGCTGGTTTCGTCATGGCCTTTCCGTCCGAACTGCGAGCTGGATTGAACATACGTAACCAGGGTCCCTGAACCCTACAAACCGTAGAGTTTGGTCAGTGCCTGGTTGGAGCTGTAGGCTTTTGTAAGGCCTGTCGAAAAAGGTCTTGTAAAATTCATCTTAAGATACGGTGGTTTGGTCTGGAGACTGCGGCCTCATGAGGCCGGGCCTGTTGTCAACAGTGGTTTCTGCTCGAGGTGGAGTTTATTTGGGGGTCGAGGGACCAGGTTTGTTGGTGACTTCAGAACAGGGGTGTCTGAGGTTGGTAAGCATTCAAGCCGTTCGGTGCCATGTAGGGCTCAAACTTAAATACAAACTTAAATAGCCCGTCTCGAATTCAACAGGCCTGTACAGTACCAGGTGCATGCTGTATGTGACAGGCTCCATGGACACCGTCCTGCAGGTCCTAGAACTTAGCCCGACGGCTATTCCGCCCGCTCAAGAAAACTCATGCCGGCGCAAGCTGTGCCACTAGAGCGCAAGGGTGGTTTCAGGTATGACGTAGTGTTTATGTGAAAGTCCGTTTAGGGTTCCTTTTACAGGATTCGCAAGCTCCCAGGTCCAGTTGTCGACCTACAAATTCTTTTTAGTTGCAATTACTTTGAGAACTCCCAGAATCCAAAACGTCAATGCTCTACCGAACAGGCAAAGTGGCGTGTCTTGTCTGACAGACTCTGGGTGTTTGGGGCTCGCGTTTATGGAGGTTCTTGTATCAGCGACAGCAGTGCTTGGCCTTGGGTGGACTGTCCGATACACCTACCCAAAGGCCCCAAAGTAGTTTCTTTTTGTTGTTCGTATATAGAATCCTATAAGGTAATCCCAAAAAGGAGCTATTTGGGGCCTCTGGGTATATTATATCTTAACCTACCAGAACCAACAAAAAAGTAGGGTCCCTAGAAACCACATATTAGGATTTAGAATAAGAACCTACAAAAATGTAGGGTTTGGTAGATTAAGGTATCGGAAAGCCCGGCCTCTCTTGTGCTTGCCTGGACTCTGCACTTGTTTCCGAAGGCCTTGTGCTGTAGCTTCATAGGCCGCAGGAATGTGGCTAGTTTTTAGGTTTGTCCGGCTTCCACCGAAAAATATAACTTGAACACCGATAAACCGCACAGCACAAACGGGGAATCGGCAAGCTAGCTTGAGACATAACGCCAGATAGCGAACAAATCTGCAGCATTTTGTGTTTCTGCCTTTCAAGGACTTGTTGCAGACTGTATACATGGCCCATCTACTGGCTGGGTTCCCGGCAAGAGATCTCTAGCGCTCATAGCGTGCAAGAGGCTCAAATTCGAAAGAGTCTAAGCGACGGCTTAAATCCTGACCGCCAGGCCGTAAACGCTACCCCCTTAAATCAGATTGCTGTATTCACAGCCCGAGCTCCTCAAGCCCTGAACCCTGAGTCCCATATTGTTGAAGATCCGGACCCTCAATTGCTGATGCTAAGATGGATCCTGCGAAAAGATAAACCAAAAACCTCAACCTCTCGAAACCCTCAACCAAGCACGCGTAATTAGCGTAGTCCCCTCAAAGGAGCCCTTAAGGGTTTTCGGTCGGTCCGCAGCCCAGGTTTCAGGATTCAGTACTGATCACTCTAAGCCCTCAAAACCTAAACCCTAAACCCTGCCTGCTGTGCGCGAGTGTGAGCGTCGAAACCCCAAACCCTGAGTCAAGCTGTAAGACTGGGAGGATAATTAGCTTCCCTGAGTGAAGATTTTTCAACTGTTACTTCGGAGTTACCCTGCAAGGGAGGCTTTGTCCTTGCTAGGTAGGAGGGAACAAACCCTACACCCTAATCAGGGATCTGCTATAATGTGCTATAGTATACTGTAATCTACTAAGTATAATATACTATAATATACTGAGTCTTTGAGCCAAGGTTTCACGATTCAATATCAAGGCCAGGTCCTGCTGGCCAGAGCGGTCCTCGCCTCGCTAAAGCCCGCACGCGGTCTGCATTGGGAAGGGTGGCTTAGGGAATTAAGGGTCCAGGGGTTTAGGGGCTTAGGGTTTCGAATGCCTGGGAGAGAGAGACAGAGAGAGAGAGAGAGGTTGTAATTTCTCACGCCCCTTGCCAAAAGCCCCATAACACATGGGGGGCCCATGTGGCCGGGGGGCTTCGCACGCCCCCCACGCCCTGCTGAAGAAGAGAGATAGAGAGAGAGAGAGAGAGAGCCTGCGGACTGCAGGTGCGCGTTCGCGTGCGGCAGGGGTAGCGTCCGCTGCCTCTGTCCTACCTGGCAGAGAGAGAGAGAGAGAGAGAGAGAGAGAGAGAGAGAGAGGGGCTTAGAGAATCAGGGGGTTTAGGGGTTCAGGGGCTCAGGGTTTACATAGGGTTCAGGGGTTTTAGGGGTTCAGGGGTTTAAGGTTTGCTTTAGGGGCTCATTTACTTCCCAGCAGGGGTTTAAGGTTTGCTTTAGGCGCTCATTTACTTCCCAGCAGAGGCTTTGCAGGCTGGATGCAAAAAGGGGTTTAGGGGTTTACGGGTTCAGGGTTTAGGGGTTTGGTAGGGGGTTTGGGGGTTTGGGTTTTCGTTGTGCCACCATGTCCTGCGAATGCGAAATCCCCGTTAAGAGTCCTGCAAGCCGTTAACCCCAAATCCTGTCATGATCTTTCGGATTTCGGGCAGTACGTGGTTGAAGCTCAGTGTAGCGTTTTAGTTGAGGGTTGCGTCGGTGTTGTTCAAAACTCCTTGAGTGCTTTACCGTGCGTGCTGAGAGAGTCGAGTTTTTTCTGTTCTCCAATAGGCTCAGCAGCAGTGACCTATCATCGAGGCTTGCATCGGGTCAAAACCTAGAGCGGACGATAAGAATTAGAGCATTCCTAGCCCCTGACATGATTGAGGGAATGCTGTTGGCCAAGACTTTTACAGGTCATCATGTAAGAGACGTACAAACCTCTGATCCCGAGGCATGACCCCTAATACAGAATGATCGCTCTTGCCCGCATTGCCGGAGTCCAATGTGATTGAAACGTTCAGGACTTTGTAAGCCTCTGGCCTACAATCTGCTGAGGTCGTGAAAATGCGCCATCGAAAGCATCCAACTTGCTCAGGCTTCCTGCCGAGACTCGGCTGCTCGAGTGGAGGAAGGTTTTGGGTGCGTTCGGTTTTTTGTATCATCCGTTTCTTATGATCGCGATCCGACCACTTTGGGGCCAGACGAGGGATTCCTGATTTTCTCTGAATTCCCTAGTACATACGGGAGTCTCCGAATATGAGGGGTACCTTAATTTTACGGTCCTTATAATAAGGATCCTACTACAAGTATTTAGGGTATTATATTCGGGCCCCCTATTTTCGGAAACCCCCATACTGCTGCGCAAATGTCTAGTAGCGAAAGGTTTCCGAATGATTCCCTGTGAACGCTAAGGTGCAGTGTACTTAAGAAGCATGCTAGAAGAGACCGTAATTTGGAACAAGCCACAGACTGGGCTGCTTCTGCGGAATGTCAGGAATCTAAGGAGGCATGTGTTTCCTCCAGCTGTCAACTGTGAACTCGTCCGATTTCAGCTTTGGAGTGTGTTTCGCATGATGCTTGCGACTCACATCGCAGATCAGCGATGTTGGAATGCAGCCCCTCAGTGTCAGTAGTCTTCAACCGACCCTTCCTCAAGAAGTTGCATGAGAATCTAAACGCTCCCTTCAGGATTGCAGAGCCCCTGGATGCGGTGGTCGAGATGGACCGCAAGCCGCTGAGGCGCACAAGATCCGGCGCTAGCCAGAGCCACTCCTCGCCTGAGCGGCTTGGCAATTGTCCAGAGGTGATACTAAACCCTAAACCCTAGCCTGGTAGCTTGCATGGGGATGTAACTGCTTCCTGCGTAAGGCCATGCTGACAATGTTGACCTTCAGACTATTTGAGACTTTCAGACGTTGGTGTCCCGCATGGCGCAACAAATGAGGACACCAGGCACACTTGGCCATCGCAATAAGAAGAAGGACTTTACTAAAAGTCGGAGATCACCCTACGTTGAAGAATATTTGTCTACAGCGGCGAGTGTCAGGGTAAGGTGAAACCTTCCAGCCATATCAATACGACCCCAAATCCAGCACCATAACGGGCATCATGCAGAGTAACAGTTGCAGGCCTTTCGGGAATCGAAGACTGATATGCCCAGGGTGTCCATAACGTTGGACATGGTGACTGGTGGCCGCAAGCCCTCGGTACCTTCGATGGTGACCACAGCGAACACTTCGAGCAGTCCGGCGCCGCCTAAACGTAGAAGCAGCGCTCGATGGCATCTGTAGCTAGAAGTGGGCATCTGTAACCTTTGAGGATTTTCCAGCCCTGCTCAAAGGGATCCAGCCGGGCCATACCCGATGAACTATTTTGCCGCCTGGCTCATGACTTTGTGCGACAGAGTCGCTCATCGCCTGAAGCCATGGGCAATAACTTCTGAAGCCACGCGCTTGAAAATCGCAGACGCAGCGTGCCTGGTGGTGCGCCTGTTGTTGTTACTGTTGTCCTTCCTATTATCATGGCCTGGGGTGTTCTAACCATGTTGCTTCCCATGTGATTATCATGTCGATTATTATGGTTGATGATGGGCAGCTCTTGATTCTTGTTAAGGAACTTACTTTAAGTTAGCACAATAAACAAACCATATGATACACCATAGATCCACATTTTCCATCGACTCTGTTTTTCAATTCGCCGGCCCCGCCCTGCCGTGAAACGGCTGTCGCACAGGATTCGAGGCCTGGGCAGATCACCAGTCTCGCAGGTTTAGGGTTTAGCCATAAAAGGTATAGGGTTTGTCCTCAAGCCCGGCAGCCAAAAGGGATCTAGGGTTTAGGGCTCAGGGATCTCGCGAATCTAAACCCAACTCTTAAGCCTTCTCAGCTTGAAACCCTAAAGCCTAGAGTCCTAAACTTCGGTGCTGTTGGAAGCCAGGCTCCACAGAAAGTCTTGACCACGCATGCGCAAGGTAACGGGACTGCCCCAGAGTACGTAGAAGCTCTACGAAGGAACACCGGCAAGGACACTCGCTGCCTCCAAGAATATCGCTCGTCAAAACTGAATCGAGATAGACTGGTGTAGCAGGCTCAGATGACATAAGTGCTCTGTGGACAGTTTTGGGCACAAAACCATTGATCAAGAAGCATGCCAATCTTGCAGATTATATTGTACATCCTGCCATCCACTGCGATGTATGTGCGAGGCTTTCATGCGTAGGTTGGGGTTCAGGACGTCAAAGTGGCATTGACCGTTTCTGCACAGAGCTTTTCAATAAACATAGGGGCCCGTACCCGTGCTGTGCCTTAGGGTTTATTGCATAATACAGTTCTACCGACTTGTGATGTTTCCCCAAGGCCCAGTGTCGTTAAAAAGGCCCCTTTATCATACAACCCATATAGAACACTTTTCAAGTTCCCAACAAGCCCAAGGTTCCTCATGACTCAGGGCCCCTATGGTAGGTTCGATTAGTGGAGCCATGCTTTGGGGGATCAGTGGCCGAGCCTTGGGGTCTTCCGGCTATATGCGCTGAGGGTTTTGGGTTAAGGGTGTTCAGGGGATATCTACATGATTCGACATGGGTACTTCTCAATATTAGGGCACCCTTTGGGTCCTTATTAGTATTATCATACGGCACCTAATATTTAAGGTACCCAAAATGGACCATAATTTTGACAACCACCCACCTGTGCACATGCCAAGTTGCAAGAGAACCAACGAAGTTCTTACAAGCAACAGATGCAGCGATGACTCGGTTGCTAGTGCTAAATGGTGACAACAACGAGCGGTACTCCTGGGAGATCGTGATGACACGGCCATGTGGGGGCCCAGTTCAACAGTAGCAATAATACGTAGTAACACAAACACTACTAACAGTAGTACCTGTACAATATGTATAAGTAGTAGTAGCAATGGTGCCAGTGTACTAATGGTATCCATTGTCCAAAGCCAAGATCTTTGCTCGGCGCTGATCTCCCTCGTAGGCCCGAGTTGCCACACAATGATTCTGCTTCTTGAGCCCCGTCGTGCAGGGGCTATTCCTGTCATGCGGGGTTTGACGCGCACAGCTGTGCCCATCGGATGCGGAGAGGGATTGCAAAGACGACGGAACGGCACCGGAGCTTTGTGAAAAAGACGAGCTCCGAGATGCAGGTTCAGCCGACAGCGAGCCTGACGGTATTCTTCGGAAACTCGCCATGTGTTTTGTGCATTAACTGCACGCGGAATTTCGGGGGCTGAGTGGCTTGTGGGGTCCAGTGATGAGCGTGTGGTGTGTGACCTTGGCTCTCGCAGTCTCTCACCTTCCAATCCGGCAGGGGGCATGGCCTAACATGAGTCCACGTCGCTGCAGCCTTCGCTGAACAGGATATGGCGGGACAAAAGCACAGCAACGCGCCATTTTCTTGTCCAGCAACATCGACGGGGAGATTCAAGGTTCCCTGAACTCTGAACCCTACACCAAGACGAAGCAATATCACCGTTGAAAAGGCAGGGTCTCCCGTCACATAGCCTCCAACTCTGCACGTTACGTGCCAGTACATCCTCACAGCACATTGTGTCATGCAAGGGGAAGAGAGAGAGAGAGAGAGAGAGAGAGAGAGAGGCTTGGCCGGGGGGCCTGACAAGCCCCTTAAGCCCTGCAGAAGAAGAGGCTTTTGTTGTACGTGGCAGTATTGATGACATATGCATACGTACATACATGCAATTGGATGCCACCTGGTTGCTCGCTTATTCATTGTAGAGGTGCTGCACTGACTCGAGTTTTTTCATGGTGTAGTTATTCGGAGAAAGCCATAAGACTTGTATGAAGGCCCTAGTGTAGGCATGCACTTTAAACAAGCGCAATGACCGGTATCCTCGCCCGCTTCGACGATTGCGAGTGCCAAAAAGTGCATTGCATACATGTACACATGTGTATGTATATGCATATACACATGTGTACGTACAAATAAGGACAGCTTTCTACCCTGTGCCTCCGTCTAGCCACCTGTCACCCATGTACGCCTGCCGTCCTACACTTGCTTAATATCTTACCTGCTTACCTGACTGACAGCTTAATATAGGGGCCTTAATAATTAGAATGGGGTTTGGGGTATATTATACTATATATAGAATCAGGAACCCCGAAAACCTTATTCTAATTTTTAAGGCCCTTACATTATGCACTGCAAGGCGGGCCACTATGACGTCGTAGTGATCGGCGCTGGCTCCGGCGGCCTCACGGCTGCCCGCACAGCAGTGGCTTGACGGCAGCTTCTGTGGATCAGGCTCGGAGCTTCGAGGCGCTCGGGTCCTGGAAATGTCTCTCTCTCCCTCTCTCTCTCTCTCTCTCTCTCTCTCTCTCTCTCTCTCTCTCCCTCCCTCTCTCTATACATATAACATGTGTGTATATATAATATATAGTATATATATATGTATACATTTAATTAAATATATGTATATATATATATATATATATATATATATATACTTTTTTCTATACACATTCACTGTTTGTTTGATGCAGCGGTTAGTCCCTATAGGCCAAGTCCCACACCTCGGGCTGGTGAGGTAGCCTCCTAGTCTGGCGGACGACGCACGCCGTTTGTAAGCGCTTTGGGTTAGGTCCCAAATTGGCGGCCTGCTGTGCTTTCATGCGTGCCTATGGGTCAAAGCCATACTAGGGCTGGCTTGCTTTGTTTTTTGGCGTGAACCTACCCGTAAAACAGCACTGCAGCCGAGCCAAGCCTACAAGTTCTGTAAGTGATACGCTTGAAGTTCTGTTTTTTCTTACAACCGCACGTGCTCAGTCAGGGCACCGCCGCGTGAAGCAAAGCAAGTCTTGTTGCCTAGTTTTTGGCAGTTTGCTGCGAGGCGAGACTGGCTAGCTATGGGGCCGTTTCTAGCTTTGCTTGCTGTTTTTTTCGCGTGGCTTGGTCCATCCGTATGGTTATACTGGCTGGTTGGCTGAACTTGCCCTATAGTGCTGGTCATTCATGAACTACCCTGATGCCCGCCAAATGTGTGGGACGACCCACGCAACGTCTGAATAAAAAATAATGTTTCGCGGGTCATCTAACATACTACATCCTAATGCTGAACCTGAGGCGTGTCATGCACAGTCCTTGCTTGACTTCAACCATCTTAGGCCCGTTTCGGTGCACGAACTTTGCTGGTGGAGCGACTGCCCCGTTTGGGCGGCGATTGCACCTGGCAACTCGGTGGAGGAGAAGACTGTTGTAATATAGGTGATTTCATAGTCAGAAGAAGAGCCCGCTTGCATCTCATATTGCAAAAGAGCGAACATTGAATGAGCAGTATAAGTTATCAGATCTTGTCTTTGCCATGTTCGCACATGATGACTTTTCTGGTGTTTACTATTTGTGTTGTTGTATGTTGTTGTGCTGAGGGTTGTATTTTGCTGCTGTAGTGAGTATGAACATCTTGATCGGCATTGTCATTTCTTTTCTGCGGTTGTATGTTCTTGGTGATGTGTGGGGGACTAGCATCGTAGGGGTCTGGCGACCTTTCCGGAGTTCCCTTCTTTGTGGTTGGTTTCAAAGAAGACGACGCTGAAAGAACGCGCGTGAAGCCTACAGCGCCGGCCAGCTGAGCGGGCGGCCGGCAAGGCAAACTTGAATGCCGAGCCCCAAACCAGCAACATAGCAATCGTATCTTTGTACAGTTGTACATCTACGGCCCTCAGGCTAGGAACTAGACTCAGCTTGACACGTGAAGTCAAAGCCCAGCATGAGCTTGAGGAGCCAAAGGCACTTCCGATCTTCAATATTCGGCCTGAAGAGATGTTTGAGTCGACTGGGAGGTTCGGTAGTTTTAAGTACGACCGCGAGTCCTTCGGGGATTTCGCGTCCTTACGACCTCCTAACACCCCAAACCCTGAGTCCGAACTCACTGGAACACACAGAGAGCTTGATTGCCAGGTATGGCTGCGTTCCCTCGAAGGCCTCGGATCAATCCCTATGGCGGGTGTGCTGTGCAAGCTTTCAGGAGGTCTCCAAGGCTTTTGTCATGGACTTCACTAAACTCGAAGTGTCGGGCTTCGGGGAATCATGTTCAAAGTTGAGGATATGAGGCGTTCGTGCGTTCTTGGTAGTTTTGTCACCGGGCAAAGCTTTGAGACGCTGCCAGCCTAAACGATATGCCCCGGGAGCTAGCAGAACAAGAGTGCGAAGCCACGCGTGAGGTGTACTTACCCCTCGACAGGCGATATGCGTTTGCAGATGTTTGCAGGGGGGATGAGGGCAACAATGTGTGAGGTGAGCTTTCTGACGGGGCGGCTTGAGGTGTAGACAGTGTAGACCGACGTTAATGCTCGAGCCGCGGTTAAGCGGCCGTAGTTATGGCCGAAGTGCTTTCGACGTACCAGGAACTTCCCCTAGGCAAGTCCGAGTGTGAGTGCTGAAGGCCCGATTTGTCGGGCGTGGTTGTTTCGTGCGATGCTGGCTGGAGTTTATTCTACTGGCAGCGCCCGACCTTCCCAACATAGAGATGGTGCAAAACGCAAGTTGAGGCCCTCATCCGCTGTGCGCATGCAATGCACGAAGCTCGACACGGTGCTCGCTTCGGCGTGGCAGGTGGGCCACAAGTTACTAGTAGCACTGACTGACCTGCATACCGCGAACATTCTTTCCATTAGATTCGACTGGCCGATTGGCTAGTGGAGGAATCTGCTTGCTTTGCACTCCCTCGCTGCAGATATGTTTTTCATGGACTGTTTACGTGCTTTCCAGACACTTCAACACTCTTTAAACTTTAAACCCCTGGAGCCCGAAGTTGCAAACTCAGGGCTCAACACGGATTCGCTGACGTGCGACTGGCAGACGCCCATCTGAAGGTCGAGGGGGCTGTCAGGATCTGCTGTTTCATTGCCAGGAGCAGGTGCCGATAGTTTCTGTATGTGGTTCAGCTTTTGAAAGCTGGGCTCTTTGCACTGCTACAGTTGTGAGGCGAAGGTGAAGCTGCTTTCAGATATTTCTGTCACGGCTGCCATTGATTTTCTCGCTTCTGGGAGGGGCTCATGGGCAAGGGCCGGAAGGGTAAAGAAATGCTAGGCATCATGACAAAAATCAGGCGAGGCATGATTCAAATTCAATGCAATCAACATTGCTCGTTGGTTTCCCTACTGCATCCCCGAAAGAGCCTCACAGATTATGCAATGATGTTATAAAGAGACTGCACTATATAATCGCACATATAGGCTAATACACATGGAACAGTGAAAAACAATATAGTTAAGATAGAATGTACAACCTGAACAGAGAAGACTCGCGGTGTTGACTATATAGCACATACTGTGCAACAGATTCTGCTAAACTAGGTAGAAGACTATCCAAGACGTTAAAACATGATATTGAACAAACTAGCAGGTAAGCTACATGTATGAAACATCTTATGGGTATATCGTTATGGTAGCATTTAGCGTAATAGACAGATATGCACATATACATTTGCATATACATATACATACATATATATATATATATATACATACACATACATATACATCTACGTATACAAAGACATACGCAGATTCAGATGCAGATGCATGTACATGTGTTACAGAGTAGACCAAGACACATGTGTATATATGTATATACATACATACATGTACATATACATGTATACAAATACTGCAATGCGGTCTTCGACCAGCCAAGTGGGAGCCAAAAAATACACAAGTATAAATATATACATAGTATACAAGGCACACTATCGGATACACAATTTGAGCGGGTGCGTCGGGCCCAGATTTGCCCACCTCAGTCAGTAGTGGCGATGAGGTTCTTTTATGTAACTTTCACAAGAGAAAAGAGGCCAACTGGATTCCTGATTGTTCATATGAATATATACTACAATATACCCCCCCCCAAACTCGGCTCTGATTATTAAGGCCCCTATTTGACCACGACTGAGGAAAGTGAAAGATCACGTGAAGTCCTGCATCTCAGCTTCAAAGCTTGCGGCTTGAAGCTTTACGGTTAGGATTTAGGGCTTGGTGCTTTTGGGATTCGAACTTAGGGTTTAGGGATCTTGTTTAGTTAGACATTGCTGAAGCATGACTTCGGTAGCTTAGAGCCGCACACTCAAGTCGTAAGCATGCTGTTCGAAGGGACCGTTCCAGCCCCCTCGCAGTAGTGGAGGTTGTGGTAAGTGTAGTCGTCTGATTATGATTATAGTTCTTATCATTCGTGTTCATCAAAGCTGAAGGCCACTACCCCCGGCATCTCACTTTTGATGCAGGCAGCCTGAACTATGAGGGCACCTCGTGTATTTAACGTCGGGGTTCGTATCCCCGGTCCGGCCTGTCCCCTCGTGCAACTGTATTGCAAGCAAGTCTGTGCTCATCCGTCTAACCCAGGCCCATCACTTTCTATCGTTCGAAACCTCGGCATGCGGAACTGCGGATGTGTGTGTCCACATACCTTTAAGCATCCATTCTGGATGCAAAGTCGGCTGCTTCCTTTACGCTGGATTGTTTCCGGCATCTTTGATTCTAGTTGGACACGTTTACGGCTGAGGATAGTTACAGGGGACAGGGGAGTCATGTTTTTTAAAGGCTGTCGCCCCATTTAAGCACCGCCCGGCCCCGCCATTTGAATTCAGCAGGGCCGGAGCAACAAAAACACCAAGTGTGCTTTCGTGTTTTTTTTGGCTCCGGCCCCGCCGACCGCCGAATTTAAGGTAGTGGAGCCCACCGGGGCGAAAGCAAAAAAACACACTCTGGATGTTCGGTGTGGACAGCAAAGACACTTCTAGGGACAAGTGACAAGGGGGGCGCGAGCGAAACGGGGCATCGCCCAAAGCCAGAACACTCTGGCCTAATGATGTTTTAGGGATTAGGGGTTTAGGGTTTAGGTAATTGCCCTGTCAGGCCAGGAGCACATCTACAATCAGGCGCCCTCTTTCTGGCTTGGCTCATTTCTTGGTCTAGGCCTTGCGGTTTCGGGGGTATGGTGTATATGGGTGTGACGGCAGTAGCAGTAGCAGGCTGGGATGGTTCATGGGATTCATGGGTGTCCGTGTGCCGTGCACACGAATTTCAAGATAGTAGGGCATCAAGAGGCAGCATCAGGCAACCGTGCTGTCTCCGACTCCTCATGGCCCGAACCAATATAAGTAATAAGTCCAGAAATAGGTTCACGACCCAAGTACCACGTATGCATACCATATGGGTACATGGGCCCTTCAAGGAACCCCTATAGTAATGCTTAATGCAACCAAGGCGGGCCTATATTAACTCTGACAGGAACCTTCTTGGGGAGCTCGGACACGACGCCAGGACGACAGCCCAGAAATCCTGGAAGCTGCCGGTGTGGAGGTACGCCTGGGAGTTCATGCTCCTTGGCGGCAGAGGTTTGGAGTTTAGGGGTTTATCGTCAAGCGAATGTGGGGATTACCGGGCGGCGGTAAAGGCCCGATGCAAAAGGGGTTTAGAGTCGAGTCAGCTGCCCTGGCGTGACGTTGCAAGCGATTTTGCAAAAAGGGGTTCAGAGTTTAGCAGTCCAGGGTTTAGGGTAACGCCCTGTATTTCTGCAACTTGAATGCGGAAGGCCCTTGCCGTCCAGTTTCAGGCGCTTAATGAAATGCACAAGCAAGCAGTCACATCTTCTATTTAGCTATATATACCTGTATACATACGTATATATATATATATATATATATATATATATATACATATATATATATATATATATATATATAAGGGCTCGAATGGCCGCAGCAGCGCGGAACTATCGGTAGCCCCAGTGCCCATGGAAGGCACGCCTTCGCCTGGTGCCGCGCTTGCGAGGCGGCATGCAGATCTTTGACAAGACCCTGACAAGCAAGACGATTACGTTGGACGTTGAGGCCAGTGGCACGTTCGACAAATTCAAGGCGAAGTCCCAAACTAAGGCAGGCATCCCGCCCGACCAGCGGCACCTCTTCCGTACTCTTTCGGATTACAACCTGCAGAAGGAATCGACCCTTCACTTGGCGCCGCACTTGCGAGGCTGCATGCAGATCTTTGTCAAGATCCTGACGCTCACCTTGGACGTTGAGACCAGTGACAAGTTCAACGACGTCAAGGCTAAGTCCCAAGATAAGGCAGGCATCCCGCCCGACCAGCGGCACATTGATATTTGCTGGCAAGCAGTTGGAGGGCGGCCGTACTCTTTCGGATGACAACCTCCAGAAGGAATCGACCCCTGGCGGCATCCAGATCTTTGTCAAGACCCTGATGCTCACCTTGGATGTTGAGGGCGAGCAGCACCTGATCTTTGCTGGCAAGCAGTTTGAGGGCGGGCGTATTCTTTCGGATTGCAACCTCCAGAAGGAATCGACCCCTGGCGATGGTAAGTACGATCGTGACATGCGGCAATATGAGTTCAAGATTGAAGGCACTAACGTTGCTTATACGATAGGCGAGCGCCTTGACATCTGGCCCCGCAGCCCGGTAGACCAGGTCCTGGAGTTCTGCGGCATGTCGACGGGTTTGTTGGGCGCTTCGCTTTCGTTAGACTCGGACCTCACACGTGTTGGTGTGTATATACGCGGTCACTGTATGCAGCGGCACGTCTGAGAGGGCACAGTGATGTTTAATTTTCCATTGTGAGGGACCTACCCTGTAGTTGGCCTCCCCTGTTCCCTGGAGGAATACGCTCAGGGTTCAAGTGTTGGATGGGCACAGTTGCGTTTGAATGTCAGCTGTGTGGGGTGTACAGCTTGCAGTTTGCCTCACCCTACCCCCTTGAGGAATAGGCTCAGGCTGAAGTTCTGGTTTTGCCCTTGGTACTTGCATGTGCCTGGGCCCAGTGTCGCGATGGCCTTCTTTGGCAATGCCTGAAGGTCTGCAGGAGTGCTGCTTTAACTTTGATGTTGGCTCCGTCTTGTCTTGATTTTGCATGTGCTCGGGGATGGCTTTTCTGCCTTAGGCGCCAGTTAAATCCTCGAACATGTGATTCCCAGCCTTAGCGCATACTGGTACGTGTCCAGATTTCTGCGCGAGGATTCCCTAATTAGATGCAAGCCAAAGGGCCGCGTCGCTACGACTCTTCGCCCGAAACAGCAGAAAACAGCAGAACATATATATATGGTCAGGCGTCTGGCGTTCCCAGCCCCCCCCCCCCCCCCCCCCCCCCCCCCCCCAATGGTATGGTCTGACAGGGGTGGGGGGGGGGGGCCCTGGCTTGTGCGGAAAGGGGTTGGGGCCGTTGGAGCTGCCGCTGGATGGTGGGGCGGTGCTGGCGGCCAGGGCTCACGCGCAAGCCCTTCGCAAGCAAGCCGTAAACCCTATGACGCAGCCCGTGCCCCGATTTTGAGCAACCTTAACTTGTATTTAAAACGCTACACCCAACCCTAAACCCCACCTAACTGCAGGCTCTAAGCCTAAAGCAGAGCATACACCGCAAATCCTCCCTAAGCCCTTGTCGACTCGAAGCCTTATACCTCGTAGCCTTAAACCCAAAACTCAAAAGCTTAAGCTAAACCCCAAACCCCAAAACCCCACAACCACCCACAGGGGGGAGGAACCCCACACCCCACACCACATGGGAGGGGGGGGGCCCCACCCTATATCCGGACCATTGACCTTTGGGGGGGAGGGGGGGGGGGGCTGCGGAGCGCGTGACCATATATATATATATATGTACGTGTGTATGTCTGTGTGTGTGTCTTATGTGCGCCTGTGTAGTATCGCAAGCCCCGAATTTTCAAGTTGGCCTCCGCAAGTTTGGTCTCAAATTGGCCGAAGAGCCGAGGCTTCTTTTGTGGATGCGAAGACGCTGCAGCTGGCGACGGTAGAAAGCACGACTCCAGGAGGTGCCTACACTTGAGGGTTAATGGGCTATATAATGGGTATATAGTAGCTATATTAAGGGTGTTTACCTGGTGGCTAAGGGTTTTGGAAGTCTAGGGGTTGGAAGTAAGTGAGGCTTCGACGACGAGTTGAGCAAAAGAATGCATTCCCGATGCGGTGATGTGATGAGGGGAGGTGCTACTTCCGACAGTGTGGCGTAGAGTCTGGCATTGAGCCAGCCCCGAATCCATTGAGCTCTGTCGGGGCTTGCAACAATCCGCAAGCTTGGGAAGCCACACAAGGAACCGAGCTCCTTACTGCCAACCATTTCATCATCGCCACTGGGGCGGGCCCGGCAGCACGGCTGAAGAAGCGAGGACTTCGAGGGGAGCGTGGGTCTTGAGATCGAAGGCAGGTTTTGTTTGGCTCAGGGGGAATTCATACTGGGGATTGCGGGCTTTACTCGGGATGGCTTGGCAGTGGGACCCTGCGAATGTCCCAGCCATACCAGATGGTCGCTGTAAGCGTCGGTGTGTCCGCCCAGATTTCCTTCCGGACCGAGGACCGAACATATTTCTCGGGAAAACACTTCTGCCCGGTGACGTTTGTTTGTGCTCTGCGGGTAAACCAAAGCCGCTACAACCTCTCCTAGACAAATGTGCCCGGAGACTTGCAGGTGATACCGCCTCTCAAGGGTCTCGACGCTGTGAAGTATGCCACATACGCCGCCCGGCAAGACTCTGAGGTTTTCAAGATGTTGCCGGCGGAAGTTTGTGGAGATGCCTGCCATGTAGCCAGCCAGCAGCTTAGATGGGATGCGGTGCCTGCGACTCCGAGGGGGTGATCTTGTGCTGCAGACTCCCCCAAGCATGCACATCAACGTTTAAGAATACTGTTTCGCAGTGTGTGTCTTGCTGCAGCTTATTGACAGAATCTGATGCTCAGCCTGTGCGAGAGCACAAGAATCACAAAAACATAGCTTGCGGTCGCACATTCCGGCATGAGGAGACGATCTTCGATTTGCCGGAATTTCCAGGGAGCCTGGCGGTAATTGGAGGAGGCCAGCAGCTGCAATGTCATGAAGTTCGGAGTTTTGCGTTCCACTTTCTGTGCAAGCGCGATGTCTTTTGCAGCTAGGAACAGATCAGGCGTGTGTGCAGCCAACACAGATTGCCTGCAAATTGCACCAGAAATACCGAGGCACCTCACTTTATCTATGTAGTCATACATAGATCGTTTGTGTGTGTGTGTGTGCGCTCGTGTGATTTCTCTACTGTAGGGTGAGAAAGAGAGCAAGGTATCAGCCATGATAGACAGCCCTAGCAGCTTTAGACGAAGCTCGGGCCTTTCAGCAGCTCTTCAGCTAGGTCCAATCGGCAGCGAGCTTGCTCAGGCTTTCGCAAGGTTGGGCTGCAAGGCATCCTGCTCAGGGCTGTTGAGAGTCTACAATAAATATAGGGATTATACGGATTTGGGGATAGTAATACTAATTACTAATAGATGAGGTGGTAGGTAGTACACCGTGGCTTAGGGTTTAGGAAGTCGTAGTAGTACTGTAGGAATGCATGGTAGAGTCTAGAGTCTACGGCAATCATGGAACAGGCTTGCCAGAGAAAGGATCTATGTCTAGCGTGTTGCAGGTAGTGCGCAGTTACGGTGTTTCGAGGTGAAACGCTGCGAAACAACTCTTGGGCCATCTGCTGCCTGCAGGGCTCTGTCCCTTTGCAGGTGACGCTGGTGGGTAAGATGATGCCACGCGAAGATGACGACGTGTGCAGACCTGAGCACGTTGTAGTGAAGTCTTTTCCGTGGAGTGCTGGTCATAATATAGGGGTCCAAATAATTACTAACACTATTTTGGGGCTCCTTACTATAATTATAGTACAACGCGCCCCAACACCCTGTTCTCCAGTTAAGGCCTCCATAGTACAACATATGAATCGCCAACGTCTTCTGAGCCGGTTTGCTTGTTTGCATTGCTGCCAGAAGTGTCCAGGCGCCACGTTATGTCGCAGGTCTTCGAGAAGGACCTTGGGTCAAGCCAGCTTTAGCTGTGATTCGGGGCGGGGACGTTTGACGCAGCTTTGCGGCGTACTAGGGGCTTCCAGCCAAAAAAGGCAAACTCACGATAGTTGAAGGCGGGATGTTTGCCGGCCGCCCCGTTTACCGGCCGCCCCAAAGCACCCAAGTTTGGAAGACTCCATGCGTATGGTCATGTCTTTCTTGTAGCGACGATAGATCCGAGTCCCTGGTCCCAACTCGAATGATTTGCTGGGTACGTATGATGTGCGCTTTTGGTAAACAGAGCTGCGTGTGCCGCCCGAATCATGTCGATTGTCTTGGGAGTTTCCGAAAAATTAGGGGTACTTTATTTTGGGGTCCGTTTCATACGGGATCCTACAATTTGGGGTACTATATTGGGGTCCCCTATTTTCGGAAACTCCCCCCTGTGTCGAGGACGGTATCGTGGTAGTCGAAGGTCGGGCGGAGTCGGTGGAGCCAGCCGCTGCCGGCCGCTTGATGGAGCTAGGCTTACCTTCGGTTAGTAGGGAATGGAAGAATGGTAGTAATAGTAGTTATACAAGTGCCCCATTCCTCCATTCCCTACTAAGCAAAGGTAAGTAGGACGACGAGATCAAGCACAGACGGAGAGGTGTTGGTCAAGAAATTCACTTTAGCCTGGAAATTTTGAGAAGTCTGTTGCGAAATGACAAAGCACCTTGCATGACCCCAACATTTTGCAGATTCATGTCAAGGCGATACCGTTTGTGCAGTATGGTGGCGGTACTCGTGCGCTTAGCTTTGCAAGGACCCGATCACCTAATGTTACTGTTGTCGTTGCAACCAGTATACGAAGCCTTACTCTCGTGTCATGGGCTTGTAGTTTTGTCAGCACCGCTACAACCGGGTCATTGTCATTATGATTGCAGTGGTCACTGTCGAAGTTCTAAGGAGGAACAACATGTTGATTTCGAGTAGTGTTCCAAGGTTCAGTGGAAGTCAGTTTCACGGTTGAATGCCTTTTCAAGCTCAAGGCATCGTCCTTCATGCTGGTGGTAGATCCCTGCCGCTTGGAAGCCAGCCAATCCCGTACCGGAGCTTGTGTCGCATGAGAAGTATGTGTTGTTGACAGTACTATTTATGCAGACTGAACGGTGGCTGGTAGCACTTTTCATTGTATACAAGTGGGATAAGTGGCGCAAGCGGGCATACTGCCAATAGTGCTCGGCCGCAGCTGGCTTATGCAGCACACATAGGTCTCGCTGGTCAACAAAGATCCGCGAATTCGCACATCGTATACATTTACGACAGTCCAATGATGCCCCGTGCCCATGCTGTCGCCTGCAGTCCTAACCAAGCATCGCTTTCCAAAAGATGTGGCGTCGCCGGAGACGTGCCATCGCTCCAGCGTGCACTGGCGCACGTGAGCGACGCTTTGAGACCGTGATGCCATGATGTTTCAGCTGGTGTCCGAGTCAATTCCCAGCCCATGCCCGGCTCCTTTGCGTGGAGCAGCTGGCCCTGGAGCTCTCTGAGCAGTTGGATGTGGCAGGCGATGCCTCGTCCAGGCAGTTTGCTTCAGCTGTTTGCTAGCCTGGAGTTCTGCTATGTTCTACTGATCCGCCAACGAACGGGGTAAGGTGTGGCGCGGTTTCAGATCAGAACGAGCATCCACAGCCGTGAGCATTTCCGCATGCTGCCGTGGTGTACATTGCCACGGAGAGTGGTGAGCACTGTTCTCAGAGCTTACGATGCGCTTGCTGTTGTGGTCTGCCAGCCTGGAGCTTTGCAGCTTTGCTTTGTTCAAAGCAATTGGAGCAGAAGCAAGAGCTGGGGCTCTGCTTCCACCCGGTCGGGTGCATCGGAGGACAGCTTAAAAGAGCAGCCGCCGAGTTGCAAAGATATTGTTTGCGCACCGTTTGTCGCATCCGCCTCCTTCAGCGACTTGGCGCAATTCAGGCACGACGACATTTCACATCGCAGCGAGCATCCACAGCAGACTGCTGCCTTGGTTGGCATTGCCACGGAGACTGGTGGTGCGCACTGTTCTCAGAGCTTACAATCCGATTTGACTCTTCGCATGGCTCCTTCTCAGATACCCAGTCCGACCCAGCCTTGACTCACGGCAAACCTCCACACCTGAAAAGGCATTATTCTTCGGCTGATTTGGCCTGAGGTCACTGGACCGTTCTCCTATGACGACGCCGTCAAACACAAGCTTTGGTCTGCATCCACTCGGATCTATTGAAACCTTCTGTCCCATGCACAATCGCCGGTGAAGATCCCGACGCCTTCGAGGGTGAAATGGCAGAGGATGGCAGGCAACGGAAGTTCTTCGAGCGTCTCTTGGCCGTTTACAAGCCTGATGCACGGAAAGCAAAGCAAATCACCGAATGCACTTTGCTTCCCAGGCCGCTGGTGGTGCATGAGGCTGGCGTCAGCGGACAAAACCCATTTCCCGGAAAGTGATGTTTGCGACATCGTCAGCGCAAACCTTGGAGCTCTCTTGGTGCGCTGCCGCGACGTGGATGTTTCTGTGAGGACTCACGCGCACAATATTGTTGGCGATCATGGGTTTGGTGGCCTGCCTTTGGTGAAGCAGTTGATTGCCGAAGCCATGCTTGGCCAGATGAAAGACCTGCTGCCACAGTCCGCCGAAATCAGCAACGAGGAGGCAATGGACTGCGCATGTTCTGCGCGCTCTGACGAAGCCTCAGCGTCTGAAGTGGGTCCCTGCTGGTCAGAGCCCTCCAAATTGAGGAGTCATTCCAGGACCAATTCCAAGCGACCCTCTCCGCGCATGTCGTTGGCATCGAAGTCTCCCTGGGTCGTACGCTGAGCCCACTGCTCACCGGATCGAATCCTCTCAGGCCTCGTAGAGTGTGGCAAAGGCAAGCTTACCTGGAACCCGGGCGCCTTCTACCTCGGTTCTACGTGGTAGAACGCGCCCGTGTTCCGAAGAAGCTTACCCTGGCCACACTTGTCGCCGTTGCCGTTCTTGAACTGGCCCTACGAAGCATGCAAGAATGTCTGAGAAGACGAAGACAGCAAACACATGCAGCGAACCTCGAAGACGCTGCCGTCCACGAGCTCCAACACCCCATGCCCGTCCTGAATTCTTTGTTTTTTTCCACAGCAATAACTCTACGTAGTATATGTGCAGCCATTCTTGTGGAAAGAATCGTGATCTGAAACTCTTGTGGCGAATTGATGATGATCCCAGACGCAGCTATGCAGAAGCAGAGCAGCAACTGAAGGCTTTCTCACAGCATGCCAACAGGTATTTGCGAGTACAGATTGGGGGGCTCCGCAACTGCTGAATTCTGTCTCACACAGCCAAACGCTCAACACACACTTCAGCGAAAAGGAAGGGGGCCCATATGCCGCCATGAGGGGTGAGAGACCAATACATGAGTGTGGTGGGAAGATAGGAACTCTGGCAGCACGCAGTGCGACCAGTGTCTTGCACAGTGTGAATTAGTGTGGGGAGCATTCACGTATCAGCAATAATGGGTGAGCAGCGAGAGTGTAGCCATTCAGTGAAATGTCTAGTCCTCGGTTGGCTTATGTTGTCAACTTGCTAACTCCTCGGGGGCTATCACTTGAACTGTACATCTCGGGCGATTTCTATCTAAGTCGCAGATCCGCCACTAACAACTGGTGGCCCCATAACGTTCAGCGTCGCTCAGCACTCTGCGAACAGGTTGGTTTTTTGCTTCCCCAATATCTAGATGTATATCTATATAGTTCTACATATATATATATATACATAACCCTAAACTCTAAACCTAGAGCTGCTACACTCAAATAGTCCTAGCAACTTGAATTAAAGCCGAAGCTCCGAGGACGTGTGCCGGACTCCTTCTGGCAGCGGGTCGCAGGCCCAAAGGCGCCTGAGACTTGCGGAATCTTCTTTAGGCATGGGATGTATACATATGCATATATATATATGTATATATATATATATATATGTATATATATATATATATATATATATATATAGGTTCCTTTTTAGGGTTCATTATGGAACCCTATAAGGTAATCCCCAAAAGGAGCTATGTACAATGGCGCCGATGGGCAGGCATGGTATGTATAGGAGATTCATAGAATCGGGCTTGGGGTTTCGGCTTGAGGTTTGAGGGGTTTAGAAGTTTAAGCTGCGCACAGGGCGAAGACGTGAAGAATTGGACATGCAGATGTGCAGAGATGCGAGGAAGACTCTGTCGTGGACTCAACGAGTCCATGACACGGCCTCAGCAGCTTAGGCAGAAGCAGCTTCAGCAGCTTCTGTCTCCTGAGTGTCAAGCGATTGAACATCTCGTCCACATACGTACATGCTCAGCCACAAACTGTAAGTTTGTACTATTTTGTACTTATAGATGAACACGGTCGGGTAAATCCGCATGCTTTTCATAGGCTGTACACGGGATGTCACTTTTCTGCAGCAGAGTCGGGCAAAGGAGTTGGAAGTATGGAAGCATCGCCAGGTGAATGTTGAGCGCACTAGATGTGACCACAGGGTTTGACGGATAACAGGCCGTTGAATCCTGAACTACGAAACCTCCTGCTTCTCAGATGGCAAGAACCCCACCAAAAACAACTTGAAGCTTGCATGAAGTTTCCACTGTGGTCTTTGACTCCTGTCCTGGCTGTAGATCAAAAGTCGAAGAGGATGCGAAGTCTTCCGTCTGATTGCACCTTATTTGGAGGTCCTCCTAATATGGATCCTCCTATTTAGGGTACTAGATCAGGGTCCCCTATTTTCGGAAGCCCCCATGTGTATCTGCACATCGGCTCCTCAGAGGGCCTGCGAGCTTAGCGCCCTTGCCGGAAGGTCTTGATGCCATGAGCTTGGACCGTGCAGGCCCTCCCAAGCGGGGCTTGTGGAAAGGAGTCTAGCTAGGTTGGATTTTGGACATTCTTTATTTTCCTTATTTGGGTTTATAAGGGACCCTATATATAAATATTTTTCAGGGTGTTTAAAGGCCAGCCCAGCTAGATTACTTGAGGGTGTATGACTGTGTTCTGGTGCAGCAGACTCAGGCGCGCATGTGCGTGACTGAGGCCCCTTACAGAAAGGGTTCATTTGGAAGAGCCAGTGTCCTCGGATCAGAAAGCGTGTCCATTTGGATTGAGGGTCAGGGCCTCTTCAGTTCGTGTGCTGCGATCATGCGAGTGATATCTCCCTAGCTGCTTCCCAGGCATATCTTGGAAACATGCTGAAGGCTGTTAGCGACATGTTCATGGTGCTTCATGCTCGTAATTTTCTTCTACTTACCTTTGGTTAGTAGGGAATGGAGGAATGGGGTACAATCATAACTACTATTACTACCATTCTTCCATTCCCGACTAACCAAAGGTAAGTTCTAGGATTATTACGGCCCCTATATTATAGTACCCTTATAGATCCCTTATAGTAACCCTTATAGACCCCCTTTACAAGGCCCCTTCTGTGGAGTTGTGATGGAGTGCGGCCCAAGGAAGGTGCTACACTGTGCCAAGCCCGAGAGGTTTGGAGCCTAGAGCTGGGCCAGCATTGTGAGATACTGATAAATTACGATGACACTACTAGTAGTAGTAGTAGTAGTAGTAGTAGTAGTAGTAGTAGTAGTAGTAGTAGTAGTAGTAGTAGTAGTAGTAGTAGTAATAGTTAGTAGTAGTTTTGTTCCACATGAGCAGCCTTTCAAGTGGCCAGACACTTGATTGCTGACCCAGCCAGGCGTCAAATGGAGCCAAAACGGGATTCCCGTGGATGCCCGCCGGCAGCAAGAAGCAGCTTCGTGACGCTCGCTTTGTGCTTGCTTCACGTGCCATTCTTGTGTGTGACTTTGTGCGTGTGCAGAGGTGCAGTTTTTTTATTCATTTGTGAGAGTGTCTCTTGTTTGTCTGGGTGAGTCAGCCAGAGTCCGTTGCGACATGCCCTGCCACATGCACTAAAGTGTGTATGTTTGCCATCATCTCCTCAGCTCCCGGCACCAACCAGTCTGCCAATACGCTCCTCAAGACATCCACTTTTGCCTCGTTTGTGCCTGTTGTGCTACGGTTGATGCCAGGCGAAGCTTCGAACATCTGCGAAGCACATTTATGCAGCTACCTGCCGGCAGTTCAGGATTTCAATGCCCGGGGCATCGCACGAGCTTGAGAGGCCGGAGGGTGAATACAGACGTCCAAACTTTGGATTCCATGGGCTGTCACCGTCACCCCTGTCCTGAAAGACGAATCTGTCTTGCAATTAGTGCTGGCCGCAACTAGACTCCTATAGACCAAAGGTTGGAGACTGCCTGGGCGGCCTTCAGTTCACACATTTGGCCGGCTACCAGGCGCGAGGAAGGGATGTTGGAACAACGCGGCAAAACCATGTCACAGCTTCCCGTCGCAGGTGCAGCCAAGGTTCAAGCAGTCCTGTTGCTTAGTTTGCCGTTTTGCAGAACGATTGCAGGGCGCCCTGGCGGCTTTCAACGCTGTGCAGCCAATCTCTCTGGCAGGGCCTGGAAATGTGGTGCCACCGGCTGCATGCAGTAAAATGTTGTAACGAAGCCAAGTGTGCCTGAAACACCAACCCCATGCTGTACGGATGTGCGGCCGGGGAAAGATCGTCGGCCCTTGATATGTATGCGCCCAAAGTGTTCTGAAAGGCCTCGCCCAGTAGTCGTTTGCCGTGTTGCTAGCCACATGTAGGCGCGGTCTCTCGCGTATAGATTATACAACATGTACTAAATGTACCGTTACATTGAGGCCCGAGAAATGCGAAGCAGATGCGAATTACCATCCCATTCCTACGTTCTTATATGATCTTTTTTTCTCCCTGAGTGTGACTGCCTGGTTTGACCCAGGGGCAGCACCAGATGCAGGTGTGGGCATATAGGAAACAAGCTCGATGTGGCCGCTGAATACTTGGAGGATCATGGGACTTTGCGAACGGACTGCGATGCCTTGTCAAGTTCTAAGGTGTCACTATAAGAGCTGTGAGCAAGACCGTGTAAAGTGCAAGAGAAGGGGGCACGCTACGCGTCCCTCGACTCAAAGGGGGCATGCTACGCATCCCTCGTCTTTACCTTTCTATGTGACCGCCAACGCAACGTTTGGCTCAAGTCAATGCCCATAGCTAAGTGCTATATGTGTCTTCTATCCTGAGCAATCAGAGCTATCCCGTTGCACAGACGAACCGCCGCCGGCAGTGAGTGCAAAAGGAACGGCCGCCGGTTCTGCCTGCATAGGATTGCACGTGTGGAAGTAAGAGGGAGAGACAGGGTCCAGTCTGTGGAGAGTGCAAGCCAGCCACACCTACATTCATTACAGCTCTGGTGGGGAGAGCAGCAACCAAGTCGAGATCAATCCCCCACGCAGGTTATCAGCCGTACGCGGCTCTGCCTTTCTACAGCAACGACTACTTGATCTACTACGACCACAATGAACTCAGGATCAAGCCAAGATACGACAATGACTTTCGGTGCCGATGTGGCAGCGCCAGCCGTTGGTGAGTCAACAGCTGATGACACAGTGGTGCAATCCGTTGATAGCTCCACGGAAGATGACAAAGGTCAATCTTCTGCGCTTGCCATTGCAAAGGCAGTTCCCAAGGGGAAAGCAAAGAGTCTACCAAGAGCATCTACGCCTTCGCGTCCGACATCCACAGGTTCGAGGACGGGCAAGGCTTCAGAACGACGGGCCGAAGCGTCTGGTTTTCAGGCACCTCGGACTACGTCCAGGGCCAAGGACAAAGGAGTCAAGACCTTGGAAAAGAAGTCAAGACCATCATCTTCGAGAAGCTCTTCAGCACGATCGAGGACTTCGGCTACTCGTGGGCGTGACAAGTCCATGACTTGGAATCGGATGGTTACCAATCAACCACGCGATGCTGACGATCTGGATATGACTCTGGATACGATTCCTGCACGTGGTGATGCGTCGTCCGTGGCCACGCCTGCCATAGCCGATGGTCCGAACGCTTATCAGGAGCTGACGATTTCGCAACAGTTCGAAGCATCGAACCTTGCACAGCAGATGTACTATCGCAGTCAGGTGCAAGAATACGAAGGAATCGTCCAGACCCTGATGGACAAGATCAAGGAGATGCAACAAGAAGATGAAGGATCTGGAATTCGCATTGAAGAATTGGAACGACAACGTGACCATGCATGCTTAGCCATGAGGCACATCAACAATGTCAATCAGGAGATGAAGCGAGACTATGAAACAGCTTTGTTTCGCATGGATGAACAGAACTCTGCTCAACAACGTCAAGCACATGCCGTTGCCGAGGAGTTAGCTCAACAGCTACACGTGTTCCGCACGGAGGCAGCCACTAACTTTGTGCAGTTGGAGGCAAGAGCGCAAGGCGATGGTGAGCTTATGGCACGTGAGTATGAGCGTCTGACTCATGAACTTCATGAACACGCCAGAGAGAACTTGGTCCTCCGGTCAAACACAGCAAGTTCGGAACAAGCCTTACAAGCAATGCAGGAACGATTCCACTTGGTCAAGAACCAGGAGTTGCGGGCTGTGAACGAGATCCAAGGGCTAGCTGGAAACAGCGCAGCCATTGATCAAGAACGATTTCGGCTTCGCGAACGTCTTGGTGAAGAGGAAGAGTACCGCAAAATGGCTGTGAAGAGGATGCAAGAAGCAGAGGACCGACTTCATCAGAATGAAGATCATGCAAGGCGATCATTGCCTACCTTGCACGACGAGCTGAGTGAACTCAGGAAAACGCTCAAAGCACAAGAAGATCTTCAAGCGAGGACACGCAGCGAATTGGAGGCAGCGCGGAACTCCAACTATGGTGGAGCGACGCGGCCTTCGAGCATGCCCATGTCTTCGAGGACTACTGAGTCTGGCTGGGAGCACGTAGGAAAGGAAGTAGTGCCTGCATTTTCCGTAGGAGGTGAGGTACGATCCCCTGAAATACGGTCCCCAAGTCAAGTTAGTCCAGTCGCCAAAGAGAAGTTCGCATTCTCGGAATCGGACAAGGACAAGAACCTTGTGATGGATGGAATTCCATTCACCGGTGGAAACTTCTTCACTGGCCGCAGTTCAATGCCAATCGTGGCGGATGCAATGCCCGAGCACTACGTGCCAGGTATTAGCAGCCCAGCACTTGCGCGTTCCACGCCTAGTGCAGCCACTTTGTTCGGCATACCAAGCGGATTTCATGGGAAAAGTGATGCGGCAGCCGTGCGTGATCGACAGCTACGCGAACTCTTGGAGGATCGCGGGATGTTGGGATCGAAGTCCACAGCATCTGCCAGCTCCTCAAGACCTGTTGGTGTCGACGGTATCACCGCATCTACGAAGGGCAACGACCTCATCGGTCCCCCTATTGCCTATGACGATTCCATTCATGAAGCAAGGAGACGTCAGATCGAGAAAGAGGTCGCGGAACGGTACGAGGAGAAGATTGCCGATCTGCGAAGCGAAGTACTCAAGGCCCAGAAAGCCGAACAACGTCTCAGAGCTGATCGTGATGAGTGGAAGTTATTCGCTGAAACGATTCAGGAGGATAATGGAGACGATGACGGTGACGAGGCTGGCGACGAGAACGAAGATGGAGAGCACGATGAAGGAACCGGCACGGGGTATGACCCTCCTGACCCGCCTGACGATGATGATGATAAGAAGAAAAGCGGTGGAGGCAAACCTGAATCGGATCCTGGCTCGCATGCGCGTGATCCTGATGGAGACGCGGATCCTGAAGTCACAGAGGTGAGAATTTCCAGGAGGGAAGCCGACAAAGTGACCGTTCCTCCATGGCCTACTCTCACTCATCTCAACAACTGGCGATCCGTGTGCACGGCCAATGTCTTAGGAGCATCAGCCGACCCACATCATGAGGACTGGATGTTATGGCTGGCACCAGCGTTCAACCCATTCCCTGATGTCGAAGCATTGAATGATTCAGGACACAAGAAGTTCAAGAGCATAGACGTCAAATTGGGGATCGCCATGGTCGCAATGCTACGTGCCGGTGGTGACAAATCAGCTGACCTGTACCTTGAGGTGAACCGGAAGGCTAACGATTACATCAGCAGGCCCGACGGGAAGATCATCAAAGGACGACAAATCATTGCGATGATGTATGAAAGTTTCCGAACGCATGATCGTCTCGACATGATCATCACTCTTGAGTATTTGGTGAAGCTCCAGTACCAAGGCGACAACAAGCTTCATACGTTCAAGCAGACGTGGTTGGAAGTTCTGGGACGGATGAGACCAGAGGACATTCCATCCAAAACAGCTCTCCGTGATTGCTTGTACAGCAAGATCAAGGACTCGCCCGCAATGAAGATGGAGTTGGGCATGCATTACGAACACTTGCCCTACAATCATGAAGACCGATCGTACGACAACCTGATGAAGATCATTGACCGTACTATCATGCGGAGACGAGAACAGTCAAATCTCACTCAGACCCAAATTGGCTTGCGCCAGATGCTTGAGGGCAAGGATTTGCTTGCTGCACCGGCCAAGGTACCCGAGAAACCAACGCCTAACGCAGCTCCATCCGCAAAGGTCAAGGCTTCGCCGACCAAGCCGGATAAAGCAACACCTGTACTACCTCAAAGCAAAGCGAAGAGTCATGCGAAGACCAAGCCAAAGCCCAAGAAGAAGACGAGGAGTGAGTCAGCGGACAACAGAGGTGACAAAAGCAAGAAGCAAATCCGCTGCAAGTTCCATTTCACAGATGCAGGGTGTCGAAATGGTGATAAGTGTCCATTCAGTCACTCGAAGAAGACTCCAGAGCGACCCTTCACGCCGAGGACGAGAACTCCAAGTCCATCTGGAGGAGGAGGAAACAGGATATGCTACTCGTTCAAGAACACAGGCTCGTGCTCAAGAGAGAATTGTCCTTTCAAGCATGAGGCAGCAGCTACCCCAGCTCCGGAACCAAAGGCAAAAGCTAAAGCTAAATCCGAAGCGAAGGCAGCTCCAGCGAAGCCGAATGCCAAGGCCAAGGCACTCCCTGCGGCACCCGCCATCAGATTGTGTCGAAGGTGGAATCCATCAGCTCCGGCTATATGGAAGCGATCTTCAAGACAAGATGAGGAGGAGTCAGATTGTCCATCCGTTGACAGCGACGCTGATTCGGATTGTTCAACAGATGACGAATCCTCGGGAACGACTACGTCGACCCGAAAAGAGATAAAGCGTAATGTGACGTTCGCCGATGACGTGAAGTTCATTTCTTCGTGTCCTAGAAGATCGAAGAAAGACAAAGAGCGGAAGGTGAAGTACGTCGACATGGAAGCGTTTATCAATGATGAGGACCGCGCCGTGAGCTTGGAATTCGCCAAGCACAAAGCGAGATTGAGGGCACAGATCATGAGAGACATGGTTGACGACGATGATGATCAATGCGGAGATCGAGTTTCATTCGTACGAATCCCAGGAACGCCTCGAGTGGAAGAAGTTTCTTTCTACGACGGTGAGGATTCCATCGTTGAGCGCGAACTCGATGCTGCACACAGCAAACGGATCATCAATCAAGGCGTATTCAAATGCATGGTTCAACCAGTCATCCTCAAGAAGAAGATCAAGTTTCTCATGGACACTGGGTGTGGTCACGACCTCATATCTCAGAAGAAGATCGAGAAGCACAGTCTCGAAACACTCGTGACTCCAGAGCCCATATCATTTCAGACAGCCAATGGAATCACCGATACCGATCTCGTGTCGAATTTCCAGACTGAGTCGTTCGAGGAACCGATCAACGCTTATGTGTTGGATGACACACCGTCGGTGCTTTCCATAGGCAAGAGATGTATGAACTTCAACTACGGGTTTGTGTGGCCACCCGGAAGGGAACCATTCATGATCAACCCGCAGGGCAAGAGAATATCTCTGTTCGTGAACGGTGACATCCCGTACGTTCGTGCCGGGAGTTCTAAGTCATTGGTTCATGATGATCCGGAGGCCAAAGCGATCACCGAAATCTTCAAGGGTGCGCTAACAGCGGGCAATGTTGACGTCAGCGTCGCAGCTGCCGCTGAAGCTGCACCGAGCGAGATTGAAGCAGAAGAAGAAGGTGACGATCATGAACGACCTCCTGATCCTGAACCCCAAGAACCTCCTATAGAAGAAGTACCAGAGTCCGAGGCCGGACGACCTCCGGACGACGACGAAGGAAAAGGAGTGGGTGAAATTCCATTGGATGGTGATGATGAGGTGATCATTGATGTAGAAGGCGACGGTGCGCCGAGCCGCAAGGCCAGAGTCGGAACACTGAAAGCCGAAGCTAAGACGTTGGCACATCTGTGTACTCATCGCTACCGCAACCCATATTGCGAATCGTGCATACGCGCGAAGATGAAGCACTTGCGAACACAACGAGGTGCGTTTCAACGTGTGATCAAACACTGGGGAGATCTTGTGACGTTCGACTTCCTTGACATGCGCAAGGCCGGCGAAGCAGGCATCGGACTCGATGACGGAGCACGTGAAGTTCTAGTCATCAGAGATATCGCCACCAAAATGATCGCAGCGATTCCCACGGCTTCAAGGAGTACTGACGAGGTCGTCATGGCCATCAGACGCCTTATGGGAAGACGCAAGATTCATATGGCGTACAGTGATGAAGCACCAGAGTTCGATTCAGCTATGGCGCAGTTGAAGATCGTGATAGATCATTCCCTTCCAGGGAAACCCAGTAACAATTCACTCGCTGAACGATCAAATCAAGAAGTGATCAACACAGTCGCAGCATCCATGCTACACGCCGGATTGCCCGCTCAATACTGGTCCTTTGCGCTTAATTGCGTGATGCAGAACCTCAACGTTGAAGACGTGGAGGGCGATGGTGATTCAGCATGGAAGCGAATGACTGGAAAGGACTTCGAGGGAAAAGCCATACCCTTTGGGGCCAAAGTCTTCTTCAAGCCGACGGACACAAGGCCGAAGACATATGGCAACAAATTCGATCCAAAGGGGATCCCAGGCATTTTTGCCGGATACATCATCACTGCTGGTCAAGGATGGTCCAAGAAGTATCGCGTTTGGGATATGAAGGAATTTGCCAATGCGAACTTGTCGATGGACGCATCTGTTCCCAGGAAGTTGATGAGACCGTACGAGACAGAAGTTATCTACTTCCCAGAGGAGATAACGTTTCCCCTGAAAGCCGAGTACGAAAGGATGAATTCAACCATTGAGGGACTCAGGGACAACGTTGACCTCGCTGGCAAGGAGATAAAAGACGTCGATGACGGGGATGACGGTCCGCCTGGAGGAAATGGTGGCGACGGGGATGATGATGATCAAAATGGACTTCTTCCTCCACCGGATCCCGGAGAAGATCCTGACTTACAGGACATAGATCCATCTGACATAGAGACGGAGCCGTCCGGCGAAGTCTTCAAGTCAGCAGAACATGAAGCTATTGATGCCATAGGAGACAAAAGACTCGAAGAACTAGACGAAGAGCTGGGTCTACGTGCAGCACCGCCTCCTTCTGAACCAAAGGTCACTGGGAAAGATCGACGATCGCCCCGCGAAGTCGGTCCAACCGGTAGACTCATCCCCGAAGGAGACATCGAAGAACCTGGAGAGATTATCAAGATCTTGAAAGAAAAGAAGTTGGCTCCCGAGGAGATTGAACATTGGAGTACGGGGAAGAAAGGGGACGGCATTGTATATCTCACCGATGACGGTGAAGCCTGCAAGATCGACAAAAGGGGAGTTCCGTATAAGATCCGAAGTGACGGTCGACGAACTCTTCCTACACGGCGACCTATCCATTCTTATTCTCCGGAAGCATGGAAGAAGATGAGCGAAACGGAGAAGAAGGCAGCATACAAGAAAGAAAAGCGAGACAAAGCTCGAGTTGCCAAGAAAGACCGGAAGAAGGCTGTGATAGGAAAGAAGATAGTTACCAAGATTTTGGACAACATGATCTTTCCCAAGATTGTCCCATGTGAAGAAATTGATCTGCATCTCAACGTGTCCATTGATGACGACGATGGTTGGTCATGGGCACAGTCCTATGTGGATCAATATACACAGGAACAATTCTTGGCAGATGTTGTGCCGGCCGTTCCGGCGCATATGGTCATGGATGATAACTGGATTCCTTCTATGCCGTGTACGACTTCTCACAGAAACGTACATCGGGAAAAGAATCATGCAGGAGGATCGTGCTTCAATGCCATGGTCACTCGACCCGTCACACGCAAGGAGATGATCAACAATCCCAAGGCCATGGAAGCTTTCATGAAAGAATGGAAGGGATTGTGGGACCAAGAGGTGTTTGACTTCTCAACTACGCGTGAATATGACGACGTCGTCGCTGAGGCAAAGAAGAAAGGTGAGAAAGTACACATGGCGCGAGTACATGGACTGATATACGAGAAGAACTATCAGCTCAAAGAGGACGATCCTGCCAGGAAGTTCAAAGGGCGAGGTGTACTACTCGGTGATCAGGTCAAAGACCAGAACATGGAAGCCGCATTGTTTCAGGATTTGGGGAATTCCCCGGCTACGTTTGACGCCTCACGGTGGGCAGATTACTACGGATGCCTTCCTGGCAACGATGTCCAGATGGCGGATGCTATCCAAGCATACATTCAGGCGAGACTATCGGGCACTCCATGTTGGGTTGAACTGCCTGATGAAGCCTGGCATCCATCTGCGAAACGGCATAAATTCCGTAGGCCTGTATGTCGCCTGATCAAAGCTCTATATGGACATCCTGACGCAGGAACCATGTGGGAACAACATTGCCATACCGCGGTACAGAAAGTAGGATTCAAGCCGATTGGTGATGAATGGCCATCATTGTATTTCCACCACCCGCAAATGAAGCTCTTACTTGTCATCTACGTGGATGATCTCAAGATGGCAGGACCCAAAGAGAATCTACCCAAGGGTTGGGACATGCTGCGCCAAGAACTTCGATTGGAAGAGGAAACGCCGCTGGGCTTGTATCTGGGTTGTCGCATCTCCAAGGGCGAGGCAACGTTGCATGACAAAACGAAGGTGCAGACCGTTACCTACGACATGGAGACGTACCTGGACATGACAGTCAAGAAGTACTGCGACGTGACTGGGTTCGATCCGACAAAATTCAAGACGGTACCATCGCCGAGTCCGGCTGAGGAGACTAAGAATCACCCAGCTCGCGCTCCGGCACAGTCAGGTAAAAGCCATCGATGCACGTGGTGTGGACACACCATGCCTGTTGATAAGGATGGTCGGCTCGTTCCGCCTCCACCTATTCCCAAGGCGCCCGAGGAAGAGGAAATCAACGAGGCTAATCGCGGTGCACTTGCTCCGCAGGCAGCCAGCATTCTCATGAAATTGCTTTATGCCGCGCGCATTTGCCGCTTTGATCTTCTGCGCAGTATCAACAATCTCGCACGCAAGATCACGAAATGGACCAAGAAGGAGGATGCTCTTCTTCATCATCTCATGGCCTATGTGCACCAGTCCAAACATCACATGATGATTGGATGGGTCGGGAACTCCTTGGAGGACTCGTCCATCGGGCTGTTTGCAGATGCGGACTATGCAGGTTGTGGAGAAAGTTTGAAATCTACCTCCGGTGCTCACTTGCACATTCAAGGTTCTCACACAAGATTTCCCTTGGCGGGACTTAGCAAAAGGCAGGGATGCTTGAGTCATTCCACACCTGAGGCCGAGATTGTCGCGGCCGACTTTGCCATGTCACGTCTTGGATTGCCTGCTATCACGTTGTGGCAGCAGCTTGGGGGGCAAGACCCCAACTTCGTCTTCTACGACGACAACCAGACCATGATCGGGGTGATTCGCACGGGCAAGAATCCGACTATGCGTCACTTGGAACGTACCCACGGTATCTGCATTGGATGGATGCATTCTATCTTTCAGGAAGGTTACGTTTCTCTTGCCTATGAGGTCACTGCCAAGATGTCAGCGGACATACACACCAAGTCGTTCAAGGATTCCGTGTCCTGGACACATGCGTGTCAGCTCATCAACATCTTTCCGCCGGATCTCATCGGCTCCCAAGAGATTATGGATCTGATGCGCCCTACTCATACCCAAAGCACAGATGAGAAGGGTCAGCAGCACTACTCGTTCAAGAGCGAGGTGCCTTGTTTTCCTTACACGCAGACGCCGATCCTCCCTCAGGTGTTGTATCGCGCTGGATTGTCGAGTAAGGAAGGCTTGCAAGAACATGACAGTGTGGACCCCATCCTGGTTGTCAAGTTCCCGCGCATGTTGCGGGGGCCGCCTTCCGCGTTGCCGCCTGGTCGTTACCTTCGGTCGACTTGGATTCTTCGTGAAGGGCAGTGGCACCAGATGGAGGATCGTGCTGCTATCCTTGACACACCGGGCAAGTTCGACCGCTATGTGGAGCGTGCTGTGTTTCAGTACCATCCGGTCCGGGGGCATTTGCGCCCCGCAGCTATCGCGGACGTCCTTGCGCCGCCGTTTTTGCCTCCTCCTGAACCGCCTCTAGGCCAGTCTTATGTGCGCGCCCTGCCCGCCAAATGGCGAGCGGTGGTTGTCACACTGGCGCGTGCCATCCATGGGGGGTACCAGGGCTTTACATTGCACCAGGGATTTTGTTTCAACGGCCAGTCCAAAAGTCAAGCCTCTCAATTTGGTTATGACCAATGGTCGTCGGTGTACGAGGATGTATGGCATGATGCGGCGGAACAGAAAAGGGAATATCAAGGATATGATGGAGCAATTGTGCCTCACGTGGTCAATTTCGCCGAAAACAAACCCAAGGAGGGCCTGGTGATCCAATTCCTCGACCACGATGGAAGGTTGGTCCATACTTACAAGAATCCTTACAGCCGGTGGAAGTACCGTATCACTATCAAAGATGCTCCAAAGGCAGTGACGGTGTGGACATTGATAGGAGTCGATGAGGAGAACTGGTGGAACGAGTATGCTCCAGGCAAGGATTGCATCGCCCAGCATGCTCCCGATTCTCACTACGACCCTGGGCTGCAAGTAAATGTTCTGAGTATGGGGCGAGAAGTTGACGACGCCATGTGCGCCTACCTCTTTGATGTGGTGGAAACAAGGAAAGACAACCCTAACTCCGTGATCTTCATTGGTGCAGGGGTGTTGGGCAAGAATTCGTGGCTGAGTCGGAAAATCGCTGACAACCCTGAAAGGGCCAAATTGCGGACAGACTACCCATGGGGGGAGGTCGTCCAAAGAATTGCGCGCAGAGCGGCATCATGGGGGTTCCAAATCATCATCGAAGTGCCTCCTCGAGTACCAGTCCAGGAAACCAAGCAGTATAAGGGACTTCAGGAAGATGCCATGTGGAAGAGCATCAAGATCCAAGGATGCACTCACGGGCAGCGTTATACCCTTCGGGATCCTGTATCTCCCGGAACCGCCGTTGAGCTCGGCTACTGCAAGGATGAATGGGAGTACATTGCCGCAAACGTCGCGTTGCATCCTAAGTCGTCTGATGTGTGCTCGTCCAAACATTTGCACATGACTGATTCGGACGCTAAGGATCGATCTGATAAATGCGAGTTGACTAGCCAAATCTCCAGAAGATTGCTTAAAGCCTTGAAATTTCAGGCAACGGGCGATGGGAGATTGGTAGCCATGCCGTCGAAGGCTGGTGGACGAAAGCCAGACCGCATGATTGTTGACCTTTGTGGCTTGGGTAATGGCTACGCCGTGCCTAAGTCCACTAAGGGATGCGCTCGCATAACTTGCAAGGAGCTGATTGGCTCTAAGGCCGATGAGGACAACCTTATCGGTGCAATGAAGGATGCGTGCCGGAATGACCTGCGCACACCTGTGCTATTCGTGGCATCGCTTTTGCGATCAGGTGCTGGTCCTGGAAGTAGTGAAGGGGCTTGCGTGGGGGGTGAGAAACGTTCCGGTGGGAAGTACAAGGTTTTCAGAAGTGTCTTGAAATCTCTCAAACGCCTGCTGAAGAAGTGTGCGGAATTTTCCGACGTCTATTTTTCGCTTGACATGCCTTCTTCATGTTCATGTTGGTCTTGGCCAGAGTTGCATGCTCTTGTTTCAAGTGGCAAGGTGACGAAGGTTAAGGTTGATGATCATGTTGGTGCTGGTGGCGATGGTGGTGGACGCAGGATCATGTTCTCTAACATGCCTGAAGCGGATCGTTTGATGGTGAGACTGGATGATTGCTTGGACCATGAATCGAAGAGCAGTTTGTCGCAGCGCATTGATGTCTCATGGCGGTCGATTGCGAGGAATGTTCGCAGCCTTGTTCGAGCTCATGTCAGTGTCAGTCATGTTGCACATGAATCTGAGGACATTGCATGGCAGCAACATCAGTGTGTAGACGCTGATGAAGGGGCTATTAGACAGCCCCAACTAAGGAACAACTAAGGTCTGACCAGACGGATCGGGGAAGGGTGCCTCTTACGGAGAACCCGGAACCGTGAAGTCGAGTAGGGTGTAGGGACTTCTCTCCTACGGAGGAAGGACCGAACCCCGAGCCATGGCTGAAAGCTACAATGCCTACGAGCTGGCCTTCGAAGGAGTGGACCACGAAGAAGTTTTCCCGTCTGGTGGGATGATGCGAACGTTTCTGAAGTTCCACAAGTTCCTGGAGATGTATTCTGGGGATTCGTCGCAGAGCGTTTCGCTCCCGCCGAAGATTACGAAAGACAAAGTGGTCGACAATGATCTCATTCGCACATGGGCAGCGTTCAAAGCACCTCCGTTGGTCTTGCTGTTCACGTGTGCAAATCTGTCGCCAGGAGGGGATCTTTCCATTCGAGTCCGAGAAATCCTCAAAGCTTGCTTATTTGCTGCCCCTGAGGAGTACATGGACAAACCCTATGGGGAGATACTCGCCATGGTCATCAAGTTTGGTGGAGGTCTCAAACACATTGTTGCTGACTACGAGGGGAAGTTCAATGCCATCACCAGGTTTATGGTGGATGAGGAAGTGATCCGCGATGATGCAAAATTGGCTGTAGTTGAACTGGAACAAGAACGAAAACAAGTTCGGTTCGACTTGAACACTGCAACAAGGAACATCGTCAGTGCGGACGGGTACTACAACCTCGCCGTTCTCATCAACTCCGTGGAGACGCCCTACCAGACTGTGACAGACACGAGAATTCAACAATGGTATACGGTGAATCAGGACTACTACCACAAGTTGCCTATGTCAGGTAGAGCACCTGACCAATCAGACCTGTTGGCGGAGCCTACGTTATGTAGGGTGTGCAAGCTGATGTACATGTTCGCAAAACACACTGGGTATGGACTACGGACCTACAACCAGGAATGTGCAGCGAGCAACGATGGCGCTACGCCACTCAACGTTCACCAGCTGGCTTTGATGATGCGCACAATGCCTCAAGGCATGGGACATCCGCTCGCCTTTGCGATGAACTCGCTCCAGGCGTTCAGTGTCTGTCTCCACGTGCTTCATTCCTACGTATCATGGGTTGATCCAGAAACTGGACACCCGCATTACAGATGGTCCAACGATGTGCTCCCTGATTCCGACTACACCACGTATTCTTTCCTCAAGCACCATGTGGATGCTGTATGTGCAGATCAGGACAGGAACGGCTTCCAATTGCCGGATGCGTTCCGTAGCTACACCTGGAATCAGTGCGGAGTTGAATCTGGGTACGTGGTCGACTGCTCTACCAAACGCGCCACGTTGGGCATATGGGAAGCAGAATTCCAACAGATGGGGGCACCAAGTCCGCTTATGCAAGATGATGGCCTATTTCCGCCCAATCTTCAACGGCATCCTAGCTGGGTATACTCAACGGGGAGAGTTGCGATGCCTACGGCAAGCAACCTCGAACCGGAAGGAATCGTGCACCCTGAGCATGGAAGAACGCCGGAACAATCGCAAGGATCCGCTGCCGGACCTCGAGCCACCCCTAGCCACGGACCAAAGAGGGCAAGGACGGACGAGGCAACGGCATCGGCGTCGTCATCTTCCGCGGCACCTCCTCCACAACCATCGACTTCGCAACCGGAAGAGGAACCATCGCAACCGACATGGGAGGAAGCTCCAATCCCCGCTGGCGCTCAGGAAAGTTGGTACCATTATGTCAACATCGATGAAAAGGGCTGTCGCTCGAGCTTGCTGGCGACGACCCGTGATCAAGACGAGTACCCACCTACCATTGATGAGACGCCAAAGTTCGTGGCCAACCACGACGTGGGGACCACACCGATTCAGCATTACGTCAGAAGACTGGTGACCTACTTGGCAAGGATTCGTTCCGTCTCTCAAAGTGACGACAAGGGTCTCAACCTGAAGGTCTACGTGAAGCTGAGTACGAAGATGTGGTTACGGATGTATTCACGGCTGTACCATGCATTGGCATTGGTGTCATGCGTGCATCTTCCTTCTCCTCCAATGCTTACTTCGGCAGTGATGATCGAGGCAAACAACGATCTTGTCGACAACGATGAAATTCCGGAAGAAGCAAGGATCAACACCATGAACACGCTGAACGGATTTCGCAATAGTTTGGGTATGGGTGGCAAGCCTGATGCCGTGACTATGCGCTCTCAATGCACCATCCTCGTCCAAGACTTTGACATGGTCGCAAGGACCAGGGGATCAACACATACAGTGAGAGAGAACCTCGGCATGCATGGATGGAGTGAGATCTACATTGTGAGCCCGTCGATCACCACAGGTGCCAACTACAACTTCCAAGTCACAAAAGGATCGTTGGAATCTGTGAATGCGACATTGGATGGCTTGACTGAAGAGCAGCTTGCAACCGTCACATTGCATTACCATCTGTCTCTCCAGGCGATCCTCATCGAGAACATATCATTTCCGATGAGTGAGGTCGGAGACGGAGCAGCAATTCGTTCTGACTTGCAGCGACAGCTCAAGGTCACGTACGTTGACCCTATCATTGCGGCAGGGAAGCGTACCACGCGCCCTCCAATTGTCAACATCAATCACGACTTACGGTTCGTAGGAGCAGCCAGCAATTACCTTCGACAGAAAGCTTCTCTGTTCAACGGCTTCCACGCGCTGGGAATGTATATTGAACTGGAGTTGCGAGCCCGAGCATGCGTGGTGATTCATGGATCTTCGTTTTGGTCAAGAATGTACAGCCAGACGAAACACGCGTCATCAGGCGTGCATACACTGTCAGCCGAAAAGGTGCCAGCACCGGACAATCGGGTCAGGTTCAAATTGGGCTTCGCTATCTACGAGAAGCAGCTGTTCTGCGAGAAGATGGTATCCACGTGCTTTGTTGAGGCATCGAAAGTTCGCTCATGGGACGAAACTGTCCGCGCCGACTCAGTCGCTCACCCGTCGCTTGTCGAGATTTGGGAGGACAAGAGTGAAGTCAAGACGTCCACCAAGATTTCGCAGACATGGTTTACGTGAGAACAGCAGCAACAGATCAGGTCGGGTGCCCAGGGTGACACGGTCGCTGAATCGTCCACAGTCACCTGGCAGGATTTTGACATCGCCATGACCGTTCCCGAAGCCTACTACGACAACAGGCACTACTGGTTCAGGATCGACACCTATGCGACCCTGAACACTGGTTATGTCAAAGGGAGAACGTTCTATTGCCCTGGATGTGAAGCAATGAAGTTGGCTGAGTGCTACTCACAAGCCTTCTTCAAGCCGACCGGAAACGGGTATCCTGGACACTGCATTGGTTGCGCGCATACTTCAGCCTTGAAGATGCAGCATCAAATCAGCTCCTTCAATGACTTGATCACGTCCCAGAAGTACACCTTGGCTTGCGCAAAGCACCTTTATGACCTGAGGCTTCAATTTGTGGACCCTCGCGTGGACATCAAGGAGTTCCTCAAAGTTTGTGCGGAGATGGTCTATGAAGACATCGGCAAGACGGTTTCTCACTACGGTGGTCTCCGAATCACAGCCAGTCAGGCCATCGAGTACGCGGCATGGGGAAAGGCCAAACAATTGGCATGGGACAGAGGGTACGACTCCGAAGGCAAGACATGCTACATCTGCTACTACGATGCCGGGAACTGCGCTTATGCTGGTTTCATGAGAATGCTTTTGACTCCGGAAGAGCGCCAAGAATGCTACAGAGGGTCAGCCTTGCCCAAGGAGGAACTCCTGGGTGACACTGTGGAGCTGGCGCTCGGGCTTCTTACAATTGCAATGAGACACCCAAGTCATTTTCCGAATTGGGGTGGCCTTGAGTGAGCAAATGCGTGCGTGAGGGGAATCGAAAGATCATTCTTCCGCTACGCGTCGGCCGAAGCTATCGAGCTGATCACGGTTGACTCCCCGCGCAAAAGGACACCGCCCAAGAAGAACGAAGCAGTCGCTGAGATCGTCAACAACATGTCCGCTGACCTCGTGATTGATTTCACAGTGATCGTCGATGGTTATATCTACCCCGTAGAGATTGCGAGAACCGACGAGACACAGGCCGCTGACAACGTCACGGACGATCCAGGGTTCTCCGTTGCTCCACCAATACCTGCACAGGATGTAGATGTGGATGCGCAACCCGAAGAAGAACAAGGTGCAGAAGGCCCTGATCCCAGGCATGCAATTCGTGAAGGATTTGTCGAGCAGCTTCAGGACTATGTGGGCGTACTCGCTCAGGGCGAAATGTCAGTCGGAAGCGACCGCATCACGTTCTGTGTCGCTTGTGGCAGTGATCTACACACTCTGTCCAATTGCACAGAAAATGCTGCGACCCGGGATCTGGTACTTCGAGGCGTCCAGATTATCAAGGAAAGCCTTCTTCGATATCCACGTCGCGTACCTCCACAAGAGGCTGAGCCAATGGACGTTGACACCACAGACCATGTGAGTGTTGCATCCTCGGACCGACGACCCAAGGCCAAAGCCCGACCGCGACGCGGAGGCGAAGCCGTACGGGGTGATGTGTTCTTGATCCGTTATGAGAACAAACACAATCTCTGCACGGATGTGGAGAACCGTCGGGGCCTACATGATGCTTGTGGCGTACCACTGCAGGAATCGGGACCAGAGAATAGCCAGCGAGTGGTGGACCTCATTGAGCAGCTTTCGGACCATCGCGACCGCCGCCTACCTCAACGAGGAGACCGTCCTAGCTTTGCTTACGATGATACCACTCATAGCTACACCAATGCAGGCTACGAATCCATCGGCGGCGGAAGGCCAATCCGGTGCGGGATTCTCGACTTGATCCCAACCAAGGGTGCAAGCTTCATCAACAATCGATGGGACCTCGTGAACGAAGTTGTCCTTCGCGACATCACCCGTCAGCGCAGACTGAACGCGGATTGGGCGCTATCATGCATCCAATCTGCCCTGCGCCACAGAATCGCCAGGCGCCCAGGCTCGGAATGGCTTGACAACAGGTGCCAGGTGGCATTCAACAGTGTCATCAAATGTGATGAGGGAGGGTGGGTGATGATCGAAGATTTGGTGAGGCATGAGCCACTATGGACCCATGAAAGCAGACGCATCACCGAAGCGGTCTCAAGGACCGATGAGCAACAGAAGAAGAGAGTGTACAATGAAAGACTTCAGCTATTGTTCCAAGGGAACATGATTGCAGCCACGAAACGCCACAAGGCCAAGATTCGGTTGCAGTTCCTGGGTGTGAGAGTGAAGGGCCCCGGCACGGAAACTCTTGGATCAGCGGGTTCGAACAGGCTGGTGTCGGTTCAGGACCAGATCACGGAGATCCAGAACAATGATCATTGCCGGCACGGCCAGAGGTACCTGAACATGTGCAACGGCTGGGTGAAGCCATGGGCAGTTCGGGCTACGAGTGGTCACTCTGCGCACTCAGATCCCCAGAACACAACTTGCTTCAGTTGGACAAGAACAGGTTCGCAATATCTCCATCTATGACCCTCTTGCAACGTCTTGGAGGTGCGTTCCACGCTACGGCATGCCGCAACTTGGATTCCATTGTCACGCAAGGCATCATGCCTGGTTCGGAGGACCCCACGGGGACTTCGACCATAGGCGCCAATTCCGAGGCAACCAAGGTGGCAGACTCCACAGCTATTGGGGGGTGTTTGCGCCGTTCGATCACCGGAACGCAACGACCAAGATGCGAGTACATGGACGAGACGCCAAGCACATGCCACTGGCGGTCCTTCACGTCCCATCGCAGGACCTTGCACGAGAAGATGGACGTATCACAGACAGCGGCATCGTGATCGTTGGCCGAACGATACCTTTCCATTTCGTCAAGGAGGTATGGTTTTGCGTCCCGGATCCTCGAGATACACACTCTTTCGCTCTGGTGGAAAGATCTACGATGAACGGTTGGAGAAAGAGCTGGTGTTGGACTACAATGCATCACCGTTGCTTCCTGAGTTCGAGAGATACCGAACGCCAAGCAAGATCATGGAATTGCTTTGCGAGATGCCTCCTGGACCCCCCGACACAAGCAAGGAGCAGATCATTCGAGACCTCACGACTGTCCTGGAGTCCCACAGGGAGAACACGGTTCGGCATCACTACATGGACAAAGGAATCAAGTTTGTCATCAAGAATTGGCGACCCGATGACCTACGCAGAGACGAGGATGGACGGAGAATGAGGGTATGCCCGGCATGCTACAACATCGTTCCAGCATGTTTCTCCCGATGCACGTCTTGCTGGTCACAGTTCGTTTCGAGCGGATATTACCAAGGTTCTCCACAACGGGAGACTCCTACGGAGATCCCAGTGACTTCA